>JAABKJ010000485.1:29642-49440 GCA_011634705.1 Andricus grossulariae | reverse complement strand
ACTGCACATTTTCATATTAAGAACTGCACTTTTTTTTAGAACTGCATTATTGTCTAGAACTGCACGTTAGAATATACCCGTAAAAATCTAGAGTCGCGAATACAAGCGTGCATTTACTACTAAGTATCTAATTTTTTTTTATATCTTTTAAGGGGAGTGTATTTAAAAGTTAATAAATACAAACCTGATGACAAAATTCTTTAACGGTGCGATGTCCTTCTATGAAATGTTGATAAAATTCAGCTTCTCGTTGTAACTGACCAGAAGTTATTAACCTAAGATAGACAACAACATAATCCGAATAACCCTGTTCGTTAAAAAGTTTATGCAATTCATCATAACTCGCTTCCGTTCCTCCCCCAACTTTGTCGATTACTTCCATAAACTGGAACATAACAATTTTTCATTTAAATAAAATAAAATAAATAATCAATATTCCAAAAATGCAAATCTATTTTAAATCCCTTACCGTATCATGGAAATCTTCAACTGTAAATTGCGGAAATCCTAGAGCTACAAGATTGTCTTTACTTTTTAACGCAAGTTCTCTGAATTTTTCGTACTCCTCCTTATTACTGATCAACCTTTCAAGATAAGCATAGCTGAATGCTCGAAAGAAGCAATTTCCATCTGGCCTTGTTCTTCGGAAAAATGAATATTTCTCTCCCAAAACTTTCGCCTTCGAGAGATACACAAGATCTTCTGCATATTCACTTTCCAAAGCCTTCAAAGACTCTTTTTCGCCTACAAGTGCTATCGATTCGGATATCTAAAAAAGCGAAATCAGTTTTATGACAAAATAAAATATATATTAGTCTCTCTGAAGCAACCGATAATGCAGTACAAGTTACTCGATTAAAGAATCTAATTAATGCATCACAATTATCGACGTTTTCAGCTTCTGGTTAAGCTCTAGTCTGAAATATTTTCTGCTTTAAATAAAAATTATCGTTCTGACTACGAAAAGAAGTTTAAATAATTAGTACTAAATAAACTCTTCTTCCTTGGCTTGGGAGTAAGAGACCGTTCTCAATTATTTAGACTTTAGAGCAAGTGAAGTGTATTACACAGATTATAACCTAAAAATTGTATTGAACTTGGAGAATTGATTTTTAGTGCTAAATTATAGAATAAACTGAGATAATTCACTGGGGAGAGAGAATTATTTACTAATAAAAAAAGTGTCTTATTAACCTCTTTTTCGATACGTCTCTGTTGTTGCAGAATGAGCTCATCTTGGTTCACTTCTGTAATATAAATTATAGATTACTAACTGCTTTGGAAAAAGTAGGAATCGTGTATATTAGGATCTAAAAACCTGTATTTTCTGCTGGTTTTTGATTGAGTGGTTTCTCTTCCATATTTCGGGTGAATTTGTACAAATCTCGCAGCCACTGTCAAATAACAGACTGAAGTCTGAACGGAAAACAAAAACCCAATTCACGCAGAGGTTGGCAGCAGCGGCCAACGATGCAGTGAGGTTAGGTTGGTACTGATTTTTTTTAACGCGCCACTGGTGGTAAATTCAAACAGTAGACTCCTTCACGAGGCATTACTCGATTAAGAAAAAATTTTAATTATGAATCCCATTTTAGCTTCTAAACTAAATTTTGTTCAATTTATGAATTAAATTTCCCAAAAAAAACCTCAAGAACATTGCAAAGAAACACGAATTTTTTTTTGCATGGGATTCGGCCCATTTTGGTAATATCTTCGTAAAAACGAATTTTTTCTACATAAGTGTATTTGAAAAATAATTTTCATTTTTTAAGAACTATTTAATGAACTAATAAAATGATAATAATTATTATTCATTACGAAGATTTTACAAAAACAAAGTTTTGTCCCATGTACTCAACGATGTAAGTTAGCTGGTGGTTGAGGTGAAAATACCTATTACGGAAATAAAGAAGGGAATGGAAATGATGGGATAAAATACAAGTTAATAATTTTTCATTATAAGTATATTTGCAAAAAATCCATTTATTCATTCTCTTCAGATCGTAGACGAGCGTTTGGATTTGTTATGCGGATCGAAAGTTGTTGGGCACGTTCCACAATGGTCTTGCGTTTTTTACTGCTGACTCCGTGAGCGATTTCAGCGCAGAATTTCCTGTTCTGCATCATAAGAACCTCCAATTCCTAGAAAAAATGCATACATTATTAATGAGCTAATGCGATGAAAATATTTAAAATGATACACAAATATTCATTAGTATCTCTTAAAACAGATAAAAAATTATTTAAAAAGTGATCGGCTGACTTTCCCTATTTGAACAGTATATTTATCGTAAAAAACGTTGTCTTCGAACCCATTTAAGACACGTAGCAAAGGTATTAAATTTATGCAGATTTTTTACGAGCATTCTGCTGTTAAAATCTGTCAGACAAATTTGTTTAGA
Source organism: Andricus grossulariae (assembly GCA_011634705.1). NCBI lineage: Eukaryota > Metazoa > Arthropoda > Insecta > Hymenoptera > Cynipidae > Andricus > Andricus grossulariae. The sequence goes on along the minus strand of JAABKJ010000485.1, from coordinate 47,038 downwards.
AAACATTCAACTTCTAAATCAGAAATGATAAACTTTCAACAAAAAAGTTAATTTGCAACGAAGAAAGATTAATTTTCAAACCAAAAAGAGGTATTTTCAACAAAAGAGTTGTATTTTTAACCAAGAAATAGGTTTCAGCCAGGAAAGAGAAAAAATGCAACCAAACTGTTAAATTTTGAAGCCAAACACGAATTTGCTAACAAACAGTTGAATTTTTAACCCCAAAATGTGTGTCTTTTTTTAACAAAAAAGTTGATTTTCAACCAAAAAAATTTAATTTTAAACAAAATAAGTTTCTACAACAGGGTTGAATTTCCAAGCCAAAAAGACTATTTTTCTACCAGACAGTTGAATTTTGAAATCAAAAAGCCGAATTTTCTTTTTAAAAAAACTGAATTTTCAGCCCAAAAATATGAACTTTCAACAAGAGAGTTCATTTTCAATCAAATAGTTTTATATTTTACCCAAAGAAGAATGGTCAACAAAACAGTGGAATTTCTAAGCAAAGAAAATGACTTTCTGATAAAAATTGGTAAATTTTCAATAAAATAATTTAATTTTCAACAATTGAACACAATTTGTATTTTTAAAAGGTGAAATCTCCACAAAAATATAATAGAAGACATTTCAACCCTCAAGAATTAAGTTTAAACCAAGAATAGTTCGATTTAGAACCAAAGTAATGCAATTTCTACCAAAAATATGAACTTTCAACAAATACGATGAATCTTTAACTGGAATTAGATTTTTGGTTTGAAAAAATTAATTTTCGTACGAAAAACCGAATTTACAAGAAAATAGTTGAATTTTCAACTAAAATGATGAGTCTTCGACCAAGAACATGAATGAATTTACCACAAGAATTAAACTTTCAAGTAAGTAGTTCATTTTTGAGCCAGAAATATTAGCTTTTCACTGAAGGTTAACTTTTTACAAAATAAAAAGAATTTCCAAACAAAAAATGAATTTTCAACTAAAATTGTCAAATATTTAACCACAATTAAGAATTTTCAGCTAAAACGATGAATCATCAACAAAAAAAACATATATTTTCAAACAAATAGTTAAAGTACGCATTTTCAAACTAAAAAGACGAATTATCTACCAAAAAAACTTGAATTTTCAACTTCAAAATATGTATTTTCAACAAAAAAGTTTATTTTCAACCAAACAGATGTAAGTTTTTAAATGAACCTGAATTTTTAAACCAAAAAGACCAAAAAGAAGAATTTTCTACGCAATAGTTGAATTTTTAACCTAAAAATATGGATTTTAAACAAAAAAGGTTATTTTCAACCAAATAGTTGGAAGTTTTTACAAAATTGTTATATATTCAACCTAAACAAATTAATTTTCTAAGAAACAGTTGACTTTTCAACCTAAAAAGACGAAGTTCTTACAAACGACTTGGATTTTCAACAAAAAATGATGACTTCTTAACAAAATTGCTGAGTTTTTAACAAAATAATAACACTTTCGACCAACAAGATTAATTCTGAACCAAAACTATGATAGACTTTTCAATTAAAAAGAATTAACTTTCAACAAAAAATAGTTGGATTTTCTTATTTAGTTCTATTAATTCAGTTCGCATTTAAGCAAAAAACGAGAAAAGGCGAATATTTTTTGAAAAGAGGAAAAAGGATGGAGATACAAATGTGATGTTAATGCTCTACTTTTTAACAACGTTTAATTAAATTTGCATTATTGAAAACTTTTTGTTTAATTGTATACGCACCTTAACATTGTGGACGAGGACCTTCCTGAATCCAGTTGGAAGCATGTGACGGGTTTTCTTGTTGCTTCCGTAACCAATGTTGGGCATCAGATATTGTCCCTTGAAGCGCCTTCTGACTCTGTTATCAATACCCTTAGGCTTACGCCAGTTTCGCTAAAAAAAAATTAGTTTTTTGTTTTAATTGCAATCATTTTAGTCAATTTTACGAACATAAATTCGAAAAACTTCGGCAATTTGAGTAAAAGTTAAATGACTGTCAGTAAAATTACGTTAACTTACCCATCTTGAGCACAAAAATTGTGGCAATTTAAAATTTAAATAACAATCAGTGCATTTTATCAGTAAAGAAAAGAAAGACAACATACTTAAATACTCTTAAACAAAATGGAAACCCTTTTAACATATTTTATCAAACATAAACGTTCGGACAAATTAATATTTTTTTCTTAGGGTTGACCAGATGGCTTGATCAGAAAATCAGGACATTAATCCTGACCAGTTTTTCATTTTCGCTAACCGCTATAAACTTCTCTTTCAGGTTAAATTTTCAACCAAAAAAATTAATGTTCAACAAAAGAGTTAAATCTTTAAAAAAAATGAATTTTCAACCAAAGAAAACGAATTTTAAACTGAAAAAGATCAATTATCAACGAAAAATGGAATATTTTCAGTTAAAAATCTTAATTTTTAACTAAAAACAAACGAATTTTCAACAAAATAGTTAAATTTTTAACCACACAAATTCAATTTCAACAGAATACATGAATTTTCAACTGAGAAAGACCAAATTTTAACAAAAAATGTAAAAGTTAAATTTTTAGTTAAAAAATAGACTTTCAACCAATTAAAAACGAATTTTCAACAAAACAGTTAAATTTTCAACAACAAAAAAGTTTTGAAATTGAAATTATAGATAATCAACCAAAAAAATTAATAGTTGAATTCAAACAAAGAATACGGGGTTTTTGAACAAAATAGTTGAATCGACCAAAAAATATGAATTTTCAACACAATAATTAAATTTTCAACCAAGGAAATGAATTGTCGGCCAAAAAGATTAACATTCTACCATATAAGACAAATTTTCAACAAAATGCATCAATTCTAATTTTCAACCGGACACAAAGTAGTTAAATTTTCAGTTTAAAAAATGAATTTTCAACTATAATGATGAAACTTTAATAATAAAAAAATTAATTTTAAACCAAATAGTTGAATTTTCGATCGAGAAGATGAATTTACAACCATAAAGATTAGTTTTTTTTTTACTAGAAAAGATAAATTTCCAATTAAACAGATCAATTTCCAAGCAACATGAAATAATTATAGTTTCATTTAAAACAATTAATTTTTAGCAAAAACAAAAAAACTAATTTAAAAAAAAAAGTCAAATCTTCAACCAAGGAAATTCATTTTGAACAAAACACATTAATTTTTAATTGAAAAAGATACATTTTCAAACGAAAATGGAAGTTAAATTTTTGATTATAATTGATTTTCAACCAATCAAAAACGAATTTTCAACAAAATAGTTAAATTGTCGACCTTTAAAAAAAAGGTTTTCGAATTAAAATGATGAATCACATAAAAAAAAATAATTTTTAACAAAATAGTTCAACTTTCAACTAAGTAGTAAATATAATAGTTGATATTTGAAAGAAAAAATATTTTAATTTTAAACCAAAAACAGTTTGAATTAACAGTTGATCAATTTTCTACAACAGATGATCTTTTTAAACCAAATGACGAATTTTCCACAAAGAAAGACTTTTCAGTCAGTAAAAAAATTTAATCTAAAATGTGGAAAGTATGAATTTTCAACAAAAAATGTAATATTGGACCAACTAGATGAATTTTTAACAAAATAATAAAATTGTATGTTCATTCTCTAACTTTATAAATTATACAAGTAGCTTTATGGAGGTCAATATTTTTATTTAAATAATTGAGTATAATCTGTACAATATGTTAATTACTTTTAATACTTTTCAGAACTTCCAATTTTTGTAGGCAATTCGGTGTTTTCCTTTTTTAGTAAAATTCCACACATGTCACGTTTTTGAATTTGAATTGAACAGTCACAATATGACTGCTCCCTCAGAAATTGTGAAAAAAATTTAGGTACGCGCTATAAAAATCGCCAATTTTCGATTTCAGACATGAAAAATCAGAGCATAGCAGAAAAAATCAGAAGAACAGGACAGCAATAAAAAACCAGGATATGTCCTGATAAATCAGGACGACTGGTCACCCTACATTTTTTTGTTATCTACATTATTAATGGCTAATAGCAGGTAAATCCCATGAAACTAAATGTGACAATGTATTGATACTGACAATGAATAGAATTTGAGGTTATGGAAACAGTATTATTAAAATTTTTACCTTCAACTTATCATAGCGATCACTTTGATGCCTGATGAACTTCTTCGTCCTCTTCTTGATGATAGTCGGTCTGTAAACTGGTCGAATAGACATGTTGCTCCTTTTTAGAAAGCAACTGAAACATAAGATTCGGACAAATAAGTCACACTGTCAGCACGATTTTGGATTCACTAGATCACGAGTGTTACTTTAAAACCAAAATTTACAGTGAAATTTGAAAGAAATGTAGGAAATATTGTATTAAAACAATAGAACAAGTATGCTTTTATTTACTCATCGACATTACATTAATAATTTCTCAAAGATTTCTCTAATAATTTTAGATATTTTATTGAAACACGTACCGTCCTCAACGATAAATATGTCGGAAAGGCTCCTCTAGCCACCTAACCTCTTTCTTGTTGCAAAGTTTCAAGTCTTGAACACAAGATGGCATTTGGGCGCATTCACAAAAAGCATTTGAAAGGACAAATTTTGATTGGTTTCGCATTTGGCGATGCACCAATCAGAATCATTCTCTGTCAAATGATTCAAATTCCTAACCTCAAAAATTAAAGTTGACACTTGACAGATCAACAAAGATAAATTTGGAAACGATAGAAACACGTGAAAATCAAAATATTGTTTATTATAATTGATCCCATTTTTGGATAAGAAAGTCTAATTGTTTATAGAATCCGTCTGAAGGGTATGAAGCTCAAACGAAAATGAACATTGTCAAGATTAAAAGAAGTAAACATTCACGCTCAAATAGAGAAGAATTAGAAAACCTCGATAAAACGGTAAGCAAATTATTTTCAGAATTTGATTTTAAAACAGCAACATTAATTTCAAAAATACTTTAATTCTTCCAGGACTTAATAGATCGAATTTTACAACTGGAAGCTCACAATTTTCAGTTGAAGCAAATCATTGCTAAAAATGTCAGCAGTACTGATCAAAAACCCAAAAAGATATCTTCCACACAGAGAAAATTTGATTTTTCAAAGTAAGTTTCAACGAGAGAGAAAGAGAGAGCAATTTTTAGAGGGTGAGAGAAAATCCAAATTCAGACTTCACACTCTTTCCCCCATTTCCCTTTTTTAGAAAATTCCTCCTTTTTTCCTTGCTTTCAAAAAATTTCCCCTTTTTTCACTTAAATGCGAACTGAATTCACAAAACCCAATGAGAAAATTCAAGTATTTTTCGTTGAAGGTTAATTTTTTTTAATTAAAAAAGTCTATTCATCTCTTGGTATAAAATTCATCTTTTTTGGTAGAAAGTTATTTCTTTTTTATCGAAAATATTTCTGGTTTGTAATGCATCAGTTTGGTTGAAAATTTAACGTTTTTGTTGAACATTCAACTGTTTTGTAGAATATTCGTCTCCTTGGCTTTAAAATTCATTTTTTTTTTGTGAAAAATGCAATTTTTGGGTTGAATAAGAATATTTTAACTAAAAAATGTAGTAACTATTTTATTTTTGGTTAAAAATTGATCATTTGTAGTTTAAAATTCAACTATTATGTTGAAAATTCATGCAATTTGTTAGAAATTTATCTTTTTTGTTAAAAAATTCATCTTTTTGGTTAAATAATCCTCCTTTTAGGTGGAAAATTCAACTATTTGGTTGAAATTCAACTTTTTTGTCGAAAATCTGTTTGGTTGAAAAAAATCTGCTTTGGTTAATTAATCAACTATGTATTCAGTTGAAAATGAACATTTTTGTTGAAAATTCATGTTTCCGGGTTAAAAATTCAAATTTTTTGTATAAAATTAGAATTTTTGGATTGGAATATCAAGAGTTTGGCAGAAAATTCAACTGTTTTGTTGAACATTCCTCTTTTTGGATAGAAAATGCATTCTTTTGGATTTAAAATTTATCTTTTGGTAGAAAAGTCATCTTTTTTAGTCGAAAGTTATTTACATTTAATCGGAAAGTCTACTATTATATTTCTGGTTCAGAATTCATCTCTTTGCTTGAAAATTTTACTTTGTTGTTCATAATTACCTTCATTGCTGAAAATTCAACTGTTTTGTAGAATATTCATTTTTTTGGCTTTAAAATTCCATAATTTCGTTGAAGTTTTAATTCTTTCTCGATTGAAAAATCTTTCCTAGTTAAAAATTTGTCTTTTTTGTTTGAAAATTCATCTTTTTGTTCGAAAATGAAACTTTTTTGTTAAAAGATAATCTGTTTTGTTGAAAAGTCGTTTTGTTTTTGTTGAAAAGGAATTTTTTAACTGAAAATTTAGCTGTTCCATTTTTGGTTGAACATGGATATTTTGTAGTTGAAAATTCAACTATTTGGATCAAAATTGATGTATTTTGTTAGAAATTTTAAGAGATTGATAGAAAATTCAACTGTTTGCTAGAAAATTCAACTGCTTCGTTGAACATTTGTCTTTTTGCATAGAAAATTGATCCTTTTGGATTTAAAATTCATCTTTTGGTAGAAAAATCATAAGTTTTGGTTGAAAGTTATTTATTTTTAATCGAACAGTCTACTATTATATTTCTGGTTCAGAATTTATCTGTTTGGTTGAAAATTTAACATTTTGGTTGAAAATTAACATTATTGTTGAAAATTCAACTGTTATGTAAAATATTTGTCTTTTTGGCTTTAAAATTCCATAATTTGGTTGAATTTTTAATTCCTTGTCGACTGAAAAATTTTTCCTAGTTGAAAATTTGTCTTTTTGGTTTGAAAACTCATCTTTTTGGTGGAAAATTCATGTTTTCGGGTGACAAATTCAACTTGTTTGTAGAAACTTCACCTTTTTGGATGGAAATTTAAACAGTTTGGTAGAAAATTCAACTGTTTGGTTAAACATTAAATTTGGACGAAAATTCATATTTTTGGATTGAAAGTTCAACTTTTTTGTAGAATATTCGCCATTTTAGCTTTAAAATTTCTTAATTCAGTTGAAATTTTTCTTCTTTCTTGACGGAAAAATCTTTCTAAATTAAAAATTTGTCTTTTTGGTTTGAACATTCATATTTTTTGGTTTTAAATTAAATTACTTTGTTGAAAAGTCGTTTTTTTGTTGTCGAAATATATAACTGAAAATTTAAGTATTCCATGTTTGGTTCAAAAGTCATCTTTTGTAGAGAAAAATTTAACTACATTTGGTTGAAAACTCTAGTATTTTGTTGAAAATTCGTCTTATTTGTTAGAATATTAATCTTCTTGGTTGAAAATTCATCTTTTGGGTTGAAAATTCAACGGGTTTGTTGAAATTTAACTTTTTTGTTGAAAATTCGTCTTATTTGTTAGAATATTAATATTCTTGGTTGAAAATTCATCTTTTGGTTTGAAAATTCAACTGTTTTGTTGAAATTTAACTTTTTTGTTGAAAATTCCTATTTTCAGGTTAAAAATTGAACTGTTTGGTAGAAAATTCGTATTTTTAGGCTGAAAATTAATTTCGTTTGGTACAAATTTCATCTTTTTTGTTGAAAATCCAACTGTGTAATTGGAAATTATTCAGTTTTGGTTAAGGATTCAACTATTTGGTTGAAAATTCACATTTTTGTTGAATATTTTTGTTTTCGAGGTAAAAATCAAACTTTTTTATAGAATTGAAATCTCAACAGTTCGATAGGAAATTCAACTGTTTGGTTAAAAATGAACTTTTTGGTTGAAAATTCAACGTTTGGTTACATTTTTTTTCTTTCTTGGCTAGAAAATTTGCCTTGGTTGAAAATTTGTCTCTTTTTCTTGAAATCTCAACTATTTGATTGTAAATGCAATTGTTTGGTGGATTTTTTTTTAATTCAAAAATTTGATTGAAAGTTCATTTTTCTTCGTTTACAATTAACTTTTTTTTTGTAGAAAATTAATTTTTTTGTGTTTAAAGTAAATGTTTTCTAAAACATTCAACTTTTAAGATTAAAAATTGCACTCTTTTGTTAAAAATTCGTCTTTTTGGGGTTAAAAGTTCATCTCTGGGTAGAAAATTCATCTTTTTTAATTAAAAATTCAACAATTTTATTTAAAATTCAATATATTTCAATTTGAACTCTTAAAAATGTGTTACCTGCAGTTTTTTATTTAAAATAATGTATTCCCCTATTATTCTACTATTTTTGTGAAAAATCACCTTATTTCCTCTAATTAGAGAGTATTTTGAGCTGTGAAGTCTGCAAATTACATGAATTACATGAATTATTTTTTCAGGCACCACAAAAGACACATACTCTTGAAATTTTACTATCTCGGTTGGGACTACCAGGGATTTATGGAACAAGAAAGTACGATCAGTACTATCGAGTACCACCTTTTTGCAGCCCTAGTAAAAAGTTGCTGCATAGAGAGTAGAGAATCTTCGAATTATCATAGATGTGGTCGAACAGACAAAGGTGTCAGTGCCTTTTCTCAAGTTATATCAATAGATATTCGCAGCCGATTAGATCCTGAGAATCAATCCAATTTGGATAAAGAACTACCCTACTGCAAAATATTAAACAGAATCTTACCAAAAAATATTCGGTGCATTTCTTGGCTTCCTGCACCAAACGATCTTTCTGCGAGGTTTGACTGCAAGTGCCGAACCTACAAATACTTTTTTCCCAGGGGTAATTTGAATATAGAAGTTATGAATACGGCACTTAAATACATGATAGGAAGTCACGATTTCAGAAACATCTGCAAGATGGATGTTGCTAATGGGGTTGTTAATTTTATTCGGACTATTAAAGAAGCTTCTGTACGTTGCATTCAACAAAATGAAGAAATACCATCAGGTACTATAACATGAAGGGTTCATTTTTTTGAGTTCAAACGAACAAAATTCTGAAGGACAAAATCTAGTAATACTAAAAAAGTGACTGGTTTCCAGACTAACCCATACATGTGTTTCAATTAATATTTACACAGGGTGTTTAACAACTTTGACTACCTTTTAAACCTGAAATTCTCTTTGAATAATTTTTTTTACATATATAACAAATGGTTATTTCACTATTTGATTTACAAAAAAAGGAAACCTAGAAAAACTTGATTTATTAACCTGGAAAATACCTTGAATTTTGTTCCTAAAAATCTCTAGGCACCCTGATTTATGACATTCTCATTGTTCATTTCAGGATATGACATGTGTGAATTAACAATAATTAGTCAAGCCTTTCTCTGGCATCAAATTCGATGCATAATGGGAGTTTTACTGTTAATTGGTCGAGAGAAAGAAAAGCCTGAAGTTATTCAAGATCTCTTCGACGTAGAAAAATGTCCTAGAAAGCCACAATACAATTTGGCTCATGAAGTCCCACTGAACTTGTTTCATTGTGAATATGAAAACAATGACTGGTTCGTCGATAAAATAGAACTAGAAGAAGTTGTACGGAATTTACAAGAAGATTGGGCCTTTAACAATATAAAGTAAGCTCATTTTGAACGAGATGTTTTTGCAACAGAATAAAATACAGGGTATCTACTAGGGTGGTCCAACATTTTTAAAAAATGGTATGCATATCGCCCGGAAATTAAGTGAAAAGTGGACAAAAAGATAAAAATTTCTGAAAAAACTGCAATTATCTAGCATTAATGTAGGAAACGATAGTTTTAGACTATATAAATTTGTTTAAACCATTAGGTTTGTTATATTACATTAATTAGTACCTCGCTCTGAGTGAAAAGTGAACAAAATTTTTGAATATTCCAGAAAAACCCGCAACTTACTAGCATTATTCAAAGACAATATAATTGAAAAATTATTACCTCACTCTAATTGAAAACTTGAAAAGAAGTTGAAAACTTCGGAAAAAAACGCGTTTTTCTAACTCAATTCTAAGAGAAAATTGATGAAATCAATAATAAATCGTTTAAACAATTTGCATAAACATCGAATCATCATTAGAAAATAGTATTTTATGTATTATAAACAATTTGTATTAAAAAACTGCAAAAAATCATACTTAGTGCAAAAACTCGCAAAATCCAATTTTTAACTTACGGGGGTTTTTGGGGCCTATAAAACAGACTTATGAGGGTTATAATTGAAATATCTGAAACAAATTGACAAAAACGTTTTTTTTTTCTTATGGGAAATACGTGTTAAACTTCATGGGGCTTGCGGAACCTCTAAAATTCATTTTTTTTAAACCGCATTTATTTTTTATGAATTCGAGCAAAATTCCGGGCGATATGCATGAAAATAAAACATTTCTATTGCATTTTTGAACCAGAATATTTTTATATACCTGCTTAATTTTTTTTTAATTGCAATATAAAATTGAATAACAATGATTTGTCATTCGTAAAAGTAGCTTTATATTACTGTATTTGACTGTTTTGTTGCAAATTCGTTTTTTCCCCTCAACATTAATTTTTTTAACTGAAAAGTTAACTATTCTATTTTTTGTTGAAAATGTATCGCTTTTGGTTGGAGATTCTAGTATCCGGTTGAAAATACATGCATTTTATTGAAAATTCATACTTTTTGGTAGAAAATTAATCTTCTTAGTTAAAAATTAATTTTATTGCTTGATAATTCAATATTTTGTTTGCAATTTTTTCTCTCTTGGCTGAAAAATCTTTCTTTGTTGAAAACTCAACTCATGTTGACAAATCATGTTTTTTGGTGGAATTCAACGGTTTTTGATTAAAAATTAAAATCTTGTTTATTTGAAATATCAAGTGCCACCTTTTTGTTTAGAATTCATCTTTTTCGAATAAAAATGTAATTACTTGGGTTAAAGTTAAACTCCTTTACTGAAAATCCATCTTTTTGGTAGAAGATTCATAATTTTAATCGGAGGATCATCTCTTTGGTTGAAAAATTAGCTATTTTGTTGAAAATTAGTTTTTTCTTTGACTGAAAATTAATTTTTTTGCTGAAAATTTAACTATTGCAGTTGAAGCTTTAACTATTTTTTGTTGTTGAAAATTTATTGTTTTTTGGTTGAAAATTAATTTTTTTAACTGAAAATGTAACTATTCCAGTTGAATATTCCATAATTTAAAGGGGCATTCCAATGTGAACGCATAAAAAAAAGCATATTTTCAATCATTTTTTTCTCGGGAACTATTGTATATAATTAAACGAATGCTTTTTTTCTCTTAAAGGTATAATCAAGGAGAGTAAAAAAAGAGATCTGTTTGATGGTAAATAATATTTATATTATTATTTCAGATTTTAACATGATATTCAGCACTAACATGGCTATTGTCCGAACCTCCAAGTTGTTGATATTTTGATTCTAACTTATAATTTCACCTGATTTATGGTTCAAAAAAAGTGTTTTTTTTCTCTCTTTCACAAGAAACGCCGCCATTTTGTTAATTTTCGATGAAATAAAAAAGTGTAGGTTCGGACCATAGAGGCGATGATATAGATTAATAAACTTTTTCGAATTTCTGTTTCGGATCACCAGGAGAGCCAAAATCACCTGTGCCAGCAGAACACTTTTTTTTGCACACGTGCATGTTATTTCATAAATACATAAATAAATTTTTTCTTTCTTTTTGATCATACCTTTAAGAGGAAAAAACATTCGTTCAATTATATACAATAGTTACCGAGAAAAAAATGATGGAAAATATGCTTTTTTTTATGTGTTCACATTGGAATGCCCCCTTAAGTCAAAAATTCATCTCTTTGGTGGAACATTAATTTGTTTAACTAAAAACTTAATTATTCAATTTTTGAATGAAAAATAATCTTTTTTAGTGGAAAATTCTTCTTTCTTGGTAGAAATTAATATTCTTGGCTGAAAATTAATCTTTTTGGTTTAAAATTCAACTATTCTAGTTGAAGATTCATCATTTTAGTTGAAAAGTCTTCAGTTAGTTTGAAAATGTAACTTTTTTTAATTAGTTTTATTTTTTTTATTTTTAAAACTAAAAATGTAACAACTATTTCAATTGAATATTCCATCAGTTTAGTTTAAGATTTATCTTCTTGATCATACATTAATTTTTATAACTAAAAATTTAACTATTCAATTTTTGGTTGATAATCTATATTTTTTATTGGAAAATTCACGAATTTGTTGAAAATTGGTCTTTTTTGGTAGAAATTAATCTTCTTGGTTGAAAATTCATCAATTTAGTTAAAAATTAATTCTTTTACCTAAAATTTAACTATTACATTTTTGGTTCAACTTTGATTTTTTTTAGTTCAAAAGTCAACTATTTGGTTGAAAATTCATTTTTTGTTGTTGAAAAATCGTCTTTTTTTGGTAGAAAATTAATCTTCTTGGTTGAAAACTTATGTTTTCGGTTGGAAATAAAAATACATCTTTTTGGTTTAAAAATCATCTATTCTACTTGAAAATTCATTATTTTAGTTGAAAATTCATCACTTTGGTTGAAAATCTTTGTGTGTTTTTTTTTTGGTGGAAAATTAATGTTTTTAACTGAAAATTTAAATATTCCATTTTTGGTTGAAAATGATCTTTTTAGTTGAAAATTCAACTATTTGTTTTAAAATTGATCTTTTTTAGTTAAAAATTCAACTTTTTGGTTGAGAATTCATGTATTTTTCTGAAAAATCGTATTTTTTTGAAGAAAATTGAAAAATGCAAGAAATGATTAATTATGTTTTTAGTATTATTTAATTATCTATGATACTAATATATTTAAGATTATCATTCAATATAATTTGTCATAGCTTTCTAAATTAAATATACTAGAATCTGAAAAAAATGTAATAAACTCGCGAAACTGCATACATATTCCGAGTCGATTGTTTTAATAAATGCGAAATATTTTAATGGCTCCGTACTATGAAAAATTACATCTGAAAAAAACTTGGAATTGTCAGGGAATTTTTCCCCGGGATTTGAGTAGACACCCTGAGAACAAAACTAAATATTTTCAGATCTACGATGATAAAGTCTATGTTGATGAAACTCCCAGATGTATCGAACATGAATTTTCAAAGTGAATGCCTTCTTCGGGGAGCGGAATCGAAAACTCATAAACCATTAATGGAAAGATTGACTTGTGGTAAGTATCAGAAATTATCATTATACGGTACTAAAACATATTTAATGCAATAAATATTTTTATTTTGCGTTTGCAGAAAGCCTGGAAGAGAAAATCAAGCACTTCTCAAAGAAACAGAAAATAGAAGTGACAAAAGCATAGAATTTGGATACTCGACTTTTTTTATTTTTGACAAGATAAGCGAAAAGTTTTTTAAAAAGATAAAATTTATATTCTGTAATATAAAAATGTACAAAATTTATTTATAATTCAATAAAAACTATCATGAGTGAAACGATAGTCTGTATATTACAATTCTACCAAAAAAATCGGTACTGTTATGAAAAACTAATTTAAACACTTTAGCTTTTTTCGTTTCCGATAACCGAAACCGTTGCTCAGTATTTGTATCCTCTGGAAAAAAATCTTCTACGACGGAGAGATTTTTAGAGTCTGAACCAGCTTCTAAGGAACATTGTTTTCCGGCGAAACCACCTTGGAACTCGATTTCTATTTCTGATAAGTCCACTTCCTCTTCAAAATTTATTAGAATCCACTGCGGTGTTCCCTGTAATATATCATGTACAATTTTTTATACAGAAATTTGATTTATATGTTTCTGGACTTTTTTTCTTAACATTAAAAACATAAACAACTTAAAAATCCATTATTAAAAAAAAAAATATTAAGTTTAACAATTTATTGAAACAATAATTCTGAATTGAAAGCATTTTTAATTTGAAAAAAAAATACCATATATTGAATGATTTTGAATTGAAGACCTAATAAAACAATTTTACATCATGTAACATTTTTAAAAAGGACAATGTTTCGAATAAAATGAAAAGGAAGGGAACTTGCATCATTTCATCAGAAAGGAGTTGAAATTGTATCATTTATAATTCAAAGCGTTCAAAATTGAAAAACTTTCGTTTGTATTGAACAATCTCAAAATTGAATGATTTCAGATTAAAATCTCGACAAGAGGACAATTTAAAAACTTTGGAAATTGTTTAGTTTTAGATTAGAATTTTGAAAATTGGATCATTTAAAATTGAAAGCAATTGAAATGGTATTATTTCTAATTAAAAGTGTTCAAAATTGAATAATTGAAAATTGTAACTTTTGAATTTAAATGATCTTTAATTCAAAGCGATTAAAAGAAGATTTGAAATTGAAAACTAAATTGAATGTTTCAAAATCAAAGCTTCTGAAATTCTAGAATTCTAAATTATTATTAGATTAAAAGAAACAGGAAAAAATATTATTTATGATTAAAAATGGAAACGTTTCTACTGCGGAACGTTAAAAATTAAACGAATCCGAACTTAATTTGAAACTGACAAAATTTGTAGTCATCAATAATTGTGCTATTAAAACTTTTTTATAGTAAAAGCCATTAAATTTTTAAGTATTGTAATTTAAATCTCTTAAAAATGAACAATCTTAAAACCTAGGATCATTTAAAATTCAAAGAAAATGAAATTGTATTATTTCTAATTAAAAACGTTCAAAATTGAAAACTTTTGATTTGAAATCATTTTCAATTCGAAGCGATTAAAGGAAAATTTGAAATTGAAAAAATTTGTAGTCACCAATAATTGTGATATTAAACTTTTTTTTATAATAAATCCCTTAAAAATATTAAATATTTTAAGTAAATTTATATCGTTTAAAAATAAACGACTTTCAAATTGTTCATTGAACTTTTCAAAATTCAACGATTTCTATTTTAATTGCAAAATTAAAACTTATGAAGGGAAAAATTGGAAATTTAACGTTCAACATGAAAATTCAGAAGTCTAAAGTTGTAAACATTCAAAATTAAAGAAATTCTTCAATTACTGAGGTACCAATTTCAGATATTTTCATTTTTATGTAATTGGATTTTGAATAACACAATTTTTAACTTTCTAATTTCAAACCGTGTAATTTTTAACAATTCATTTAGAATATTTATTCATAATTGGAACTATCCAATCAAATATTTTTTAATTGTAAATAATTTCTTTTTTTTTGTAATATTCAACTAATAATCAGACATTTTTAAGATATTACATTGCAAATAAAAATAAACTAGTGTCAAACATGTTGTAAAAAAACATGCATGTAAATATATGATTCCAATGTTTGAAATTGCACAATGTTAAGCCTTTCAATTTGAGTTAAATTTTTTTTTAAGTTGAGTTTGAAATGTTCAATATTATTGAACATTTTCAAATAAAAAATAATTTAATTTTCAATGCCTAGTTCTAAAATCTTATAATATTTAAACCCGGAATTTGAGAAATTATTGCCTTAATTTTCAAATTATAATTCAAAACATTTTTATCGCAAAAATCTTTGAAGTAAAAATTGTGCAACTATTAAGTCTTTCAATTTGATCTTCTACGACTTCAAAGAATTTAAAAAACCTGACAACTTTGTACATTTAAAATTGAAACCAAGTAACTCAGAATATTTAAATCTAAAATTATCAAATTTAAAACTGACTAAAATTAAAACCAAACAATTGAGAATATTTAAATCGAAAATTATTCAATTTAAAACTGAATATCAAGGCTTTGAATATGAATTTTTGACAGATTTAGTCGCAAAACTGTCCTGATGTTTGATATTTGAATTTGAAACTACAACATTGTGAAATCTGAAATTGGAAAGCTTAAAAAATTAAGAAAATTTATACCAGATATTTTCGAAATAAAGTTTTCAATATGGGTGGCTTCTGCTTTGTAATTGTATAATTTTGAATGTTTTTCGTTTAGAAAGGTTAAGCTTGAAAACGAATTTTTAACAGAAATTTTAAGTTACATTTTGCTGAAAATTTCAATTTCAGGTTTTGGAATAACCAAATTAGAACGCTTTAAATTTTCAAGCCATTAGAGCTAACTCATTTATCGTATAAATAAATTCAGTAGCAAAAATTATTATTTGAACTATCAACATCATATGCAAGCTGACGCTTGCTAAATTGGATTTAGAATTTTAACGTTCAACATTTTGTCATTTCAAGTTTAAATTGTTCAAAATTGTACAATATTCAATTGCTAAACAAATTTAAAATATAAAAGACTAACATTGGAATAATGTCATATCAAAAAATTCAAATTTATTTGGTTCTATTTTAAATAATTCAAAATGTATAATTTAAAAAAGAAAGCATTTTAATACTTGACCGATTATAAATTCAGAACACTCAAAATCGCAGTTCAAGATTGAAACATTAGAGACTCTCTTCTTTACATAAATTGTTCAGAATTAAACAATTTCCAATTAAAAGTATTAATAACTGAAAAGAATTTTAAATATTTGAAGAATAATTTTAATGGAACTTCATGCATTATAGAATTCAAAATCAACGCAGCGTTTAAAATTCAGGAATTATTAATTATTTTGATATTGAATCGCTAAAGCTTGTATGTTTTTTAGTTTTGAATTTTAAAGCCGGTATGTTTTGAATATTTAATTTTAAAAAAACTACG
Organism: Andricus grossulariae; assembly: GCA_011634705.1. Taxonomy (NCBI): domain Eukaryota; kingdom Metazoa; phylum Arthropoda; class Insecta; order Hymenoptera; family Cynipidae; genus Andricus; species Andricus grossulariae. Next base: position 30,526 of record JAABKJ010000485.1, on the reverse strand, counting down.
CTTCAAATTTTCGGGATCATGTATCATGTTAATAGTTTATTTTGTTGCTGTTGAAGATTCATCATTTTTGTTGAAAATTTAATGATTTCGTTGAAAATTCAACTACTTACTTGAAAATTCCTGTATTTTGTTGAAAATTAATCTACTTGGTTAAAAAATCATTTATTTTGTTAAATTCAATTATTTGGTTAAAAATTAAACTATTTTGTAGAAAATTTATGTATTTTGTTGAAAATTCGCCTTTTTGGTTGAAAATTCAACTTTATAATTTGAACAATCAACTGTTTGGTTAAAAATGCAACTATTTTGTTTAAAATTCGTCCCCTTTGCTTAAAATTTTAGTTTTTTTGGTAAAAAAAATGTAACTGTCTGGATAAAAATGAACTATTAGGTTAAAAATTACACTATTTTATTGAAAATAAATCTTCTTGATTAAAAATTAAACTTCTTGTTTAAATATTCATTTATTTAATTTAATTTAACTATTTGCTTCAAAAATAAACTATTTTTTGAAAAGTACACTGCTATGTAGAAAATTCATGTATTTGGTTGAAAAGTCGTCGTTTTAGTAGGAAATTAATCTTCTTCGTTAAAAATTCAACTATTTTTCTGAAAACCTAAATATTTTGTTGAAAATTCAACTATTTAGTTGAAAATTAAACTATTTTGTTAAAAATTCATCTATTTTCTTGTTAATTAATCTTCTTGGTTAAAAAATCAACATTTTGGTTAAAAGTTATTTCATATTGTTCAAATTCAACTATTTCATCAAAAATTTAACTTTTTTTGAAAATTTAATCATTTTGCTGAAAATTCAGCTACTTAGTTGAAAATTACACTCTTTTGTGGAAAATTCAACTTTCTAATTAAAAGTTCATTTATTT
>JAABKJ010000485.1:0-29542 GCA_011634705.1 Andricus grossulariae | reverse complement strand
GGTTAAATTTAATTATTTGGTTAAAAATTAAACTATTTTGTTGCAAATTACACTATCTTGTAGAAAATTCATGTATTCTGTTGAAAATTCACCTTTTTTGTTGAAAATTAAACTTTATAGGATGAACAATCAACTGTTTGATTAAAAATGCAACTATTTTGTTGAAAAATCGTCCCTTTGGCTTAAAATTTTATCTTTTTTGGTAAAAAAAAATGTAAATGTCTGGATAAAAATGAACTATTTGTTTAAAAATTACACTATTTTGTTGAAAATTTAATTACTTCGATGAAAATTCATGTGCTTTGTTGAAGACTAATCTTTTTGCTTAAAAATTCAGCTTTTTGCTTAAATATTCATTTATTTGATTTAATTCAACTATTTGCTTACAAATTAAAATATTTTTTGAAAATTACATTATTTTGTAGAAAATTCATGTATTTTGTTGAAAATTCGTCTTTTTAGTAGGAAATTAATCTTCTTGGTTAAAAATTCAACTATTTTTCTGAAAACCTAAATATTTTGTTGAAAATTCAACTATTTAGTTGAAAATTACACTATTTTGTTAAAAATTCATCTATTTTGTTGTTAATTAATCTTCTTGGTTAAAAATTTAACATTTTGGTTAAAAGTTATTTCATATTGTTCAAATTCAACTATTTCATTAAAAATTAAACTTTTTTTGAAAATGTAATCTTTTCGCTGAAAATTCAACTATTTAGTTGAAATCTACACTCTTTTATAGGAAATTCAACTTTCTGATTAAAAGTTCATTTATTTGGTTAAATTTAATTATTTGGTTAAAAATTAAACTATTTTGTTGCAAATTACACTATCTTGTAGAAAATTCATGTATTTTGTTGAAAACTCGCCTTTTTTGTTGAAAATTAAACTTCATAGGATGAACAATCAACTGTTTGATTAAAAATGCAACTATTTTGTTGAAAAATCGTACCTTTTGCTTACAATTTTATCTTTTTTGGTAAAAAAAAATGTAACTGGATAAAAATGAACTATTTGTTTAAAAATTACACTATTTTGTTGAAAATTTAATTACTTCGTTGAAAATTCATGTGTTTTGTTGGAAAATAATCTTCTTGCTTAAAAATTCAGCTTTTTGCTTAAATATTAATTTAATTGATTTAATTCAACTATTTGCTTGGAAATTAAAATATATTTTGAAAATTACACTATTTTGTAGAAAATTCATGTATTTTGTTGATAATTCGCCTTTTTAGTAGGAAATTAATCTGCTTGGTTAAAAATTAAATCATTTTGTTGAAAACTTAAATATATTGTTAAAAATTCAACTACTTAGTTTAAAATTACACTATTTTGTTGAAAATTCATCTATTTTGTTGAAAATTAATCTTCTTGGTTAAAAATTCAACTTTTTGGTCAAAAATTATTTCATATGGTTGACATTCAACTATTTCATGGAGAATTAAACCATTTTTTGAAAATTTAATAATTTTACTGAAAATTCAACTATTTAGTTGAAAATTACACTATTTTGTAGAAAATTCGTCTTTTTGGTAGAAAATTAATGTTCTTGATTCAAAATTCAACTTTTTTGGTCGGAAATTCTTTTATTAGGTTGAAATTCAACTATTCGGTTAAAAATTGAACTTTTTGGTAAAAAATTCGTTTATTTAGTTGGAATTAAACTATTTGGTTAAAAATTAAACTATTTTGTTGAAAATTATACTATTTTTTGTAGAAAATGCATGTATTTTGTTGAAAATTCGCCTTTTTGGTTGGAAAATTAATTATTTTGTTGAAAATTTCAACCATTTTGTTAAAAAATCATCGTTCTAGTCGAAAATGTAATGTTTTGTTGAATATTCGTCTTTCTATGTAGAAAATTCGTCCTTCTTGATCGAAAATTCATCTATTTGGTTGATAATGTAACTATTTTTGGTTGAAATTTAATATTTTTTGTTTGAAAATTCGACCATTTAGATGAAAATTCTACTTTGTAGGTTGAACAATTAACTGCTTGGTTAAAAAATCAGTTATTTTGTTGAAAATTCGTTCCTTTTTGCTTGAAATTTGATCTATTTTGGTTAAAAAATGCAACTGTTTTGATGAAAATTCTTCTCTTTTGCGTGAAAGTTCACCTATTTGGTTGTAAATGTTGTCAAAAATAAATACCTAAATTAATGCTCTAAAATGTGGATACTGTAATGAATTGGAACACATAATTTTAAATGGTTATAAAAAATGTTGGAAAATTTGAATTTGAATTTTTTTATTCGTCAAGTTTCTAATAAATTTAAGTTTTTTTATTAGTCACTCCATTATTATTATTATTATTATTATTATTATTATTATTATTGTTTCCTAGCTTCAATTGGAAATATATTTGTTAAATTCTATGTTACGTGAAAAATAGAGAAATTATTTGAATCAAAATAATTACTTACAGAATCGGAGTTCCAGCAAGTTTCATTCGACTCGTCAAATAAATATTTTTTCCCAAATTCTTTTATGTTTTTGTTCAACACGGAACTAACCCTAAAATTGTAGAAATAAACATAAATAATTATACCTTTATTTTTGCATACTATTATTAATTGAAGAATCAATTCTGCTTATGAAACATACCGACATTCAAATTTTCTTTCTTTCAATAAGCAAGTCATATTTAATTGTATATTTATTTAATTTATAAAAATTAGACGGCTCCAAAAATTTGGTGACGGGTACGGGAACGGGTATGAACTATCAACATCTTCTGTCCTTTCCTACTGTCACAAAAATACCTCAGAATAGAAAGAGATAGAAAGAACTCTTCCTCCCTGAAACCAAAGCCGAAGCAAGCCGCGCACAGAACTATTTAACCTCTAAAAATGGCTGATTTTGACGACGATTTGTTTGATGCATTTGAAGAAACCACTGAAAATACTCTTCCTATTATACCGTCGACCAAATCTAATTCTGATGAAAAAACAGATTCAAACACAAGGTAAATAATACGTTATTTTTAAATAAATCGAAGTACTGCTAACCTCCAAGTTTGAATTCTTTTGCCTCCAATTTTGCATTTTTTACTTTAATTTGTAGACTTCCGGACCCACAACCTACATTTAAGCGAGAAATTGAAGAGAATAATGTACCCAGCTCATCTAAAAAGCAGAAAACAGAGGATCCTTTACTGGAAGACATCAAGTAAGTTACTTTCACTCTAATCCCATTTTTGACGAATTTAATCTGTTTACTAACTAAAAGTTTATCTTCGCTTGAATTATGTTATTATCCAGAGTTAATATGGGGTCTTTTTTTATTTAATTACAATTTTACTTTAAAAAGCAAACAATTTTTTTTCATAAATCGCATGAATCAGGTTTTTAAGGTTATGTCAGCAATACACGATTGCACGTGTGAAATACTAAATATGCAAAGCCTCCGACTTACCACACTATTCAACAGTTTACACTTTTTTTGAGTATTGACACTATTTTGCTACTGCTTCGAAAAAATGACACTAAATATACTTTTTTCGTAGAATTTTCCGTTAATGCCACTATTTCTTTACTAAGTTACTAATTAAAGTTTTTTTTCTGCAATTTTGTATTTATTTAGGGGTCATAAAAAAATAACGTTAGACGATTAGGAGGATCTTACTGTTTCTTATAAATTAACGAGATAGTTCTACTTTCAACCAAGTAGTTGAATTTTCAACGAAAAAATATGGATTCTCAACAAAAAATGTAATAGTTGATATTTTAACCAAGAAAAGATTTTAATTTTAAATCGAAAACAGTTGAATTGAACCAAAAAGGACGAATTTCTAACAAAATAGATGAATCCTCAACGAAACCCGATTAATTGTCAACCAAACAGTTGCAGTTTGAACCAAATAGTTAAACTTTCAACCAAAAAGATGAATTTTCAAAACAGAAGATTGTTTCCTACTAAAAACGATGAATTCCTATCAAAACACATACATTTTTAACCAAATAGTTCAATTTTAAACCAAGAAGATCCATTTTTTATCGGAAAAGACGTATTTTCAACAAAATACATAAAGTTTTAACGATATAGTTGAATTTTCAAAACAGAAGAATATTTTCTATCAAAAACGATTAATTCCAAACAAAATACCAAATCATGGAATTTTCAACCAAGGCAATTATTTTTTTATCGAAAAAGATGAATTTTTAACGAAATGCAAAAACTTTTAACCAGATAGTTGAATTTTCAACCAAGAAGATTAATTTTATACCAAAAAGACGAATTTTCAACAAATGACACAAAGTTTTAACCAAATAGTTGATTTTTCTACTAATAATATTAGTTTTCAATAGGAAAAGACGAATTTGCAACAAAATATAAAACCTTTTAAACAAATAGTTGAATTTACATCCAAGTTGGTAACTTTTCTACGAAAAAGACGACTTTTCAACAAATTGCATACATTTTTAATCAAATAGTTGAATTTTCAACCAACAAGATTAAATTTCTATCGAAATAAAAAACGAATTTTCTACCAAAAAGACAAATGTTCAACAAATTATATAAATTTTCAACTTAAATAGTTTGAGCAATGGATGTGATACTAGTCCAAATTTTATTTGATAAATTTTTAGTTTATATCTTTTTTTTTCTAAAATTTTTTAACTGAATAGTTGTATTTTTAAACTAAGAAAGATCAATTTTTAACAAAAAATGGAGTAGTCAAGTTTTAATTTAAGAGAATTAATTTAAAAATAAAAAATAAACGAATTTTCAACAAAACAGTTTCATTTTGTACTAAACAGTTGAATTTTCTACCAAATTGTTAAATTTTCAAGCCAAACAGACGTATTTTCTACAAAACAGTTGAATTTTCAAATCGAGAATACGAATTTACAGCCAATAAGTTAAATTTCCAACAAAATAGTTAAATTTCCAGTTATTTTAAGATTTTAATTTAAAATAAAAAACAGATGAGTTTAACCAACAAAAATGAATTTTCAGCAAAATACTCAGAACCTTAACTAAAACAGATTAATTTTAAACCAAACAGTTGTATTTATAACCCAGATTTTTTTTATATTCAAATTTCTACAGAAAGAGATAAATTTTCAAACCAAAAAGATGAATTTTCAACAAAATAGTTAAATTTTCAACAAAACAGTTTAATTTTGTACTAAATAGTGGAATTTCCGATCAAATTGTTGAATTTTTAAGCCAAAAAGATGAATTATCTATAAAACAGTTAAATTTCTAAACCGAGAATATGATTTTTCAGCCAGCCAGTTGAATTTCCAACCAAATAGTAAAATTTTGAGTTATTTTAAGATTTTTATTCAAAATAACAAAAAAACAGTTGTATTTAATCAACAAAAACAAATTTTCAAGAAAACACTTAAATCCTCAACTAAAACAGATTGATTTTCAACTAAACAGTTGTATTTTTAACCGAAAAATTAATTTTCTACCAAAAAACACGAATTTTCAACAAATTACATAAATGTTTAAACAAGTGGGTTAATTTTTTACGAACTCGTTAATTTTCGAGGCGAAAATACGAAATTTCTACAAAACAGTTCAATTTTCAAGAAAAAAGTTAATTTTCAACCGAAGCAGATTAATTTTTAACCAAACAATTGCATTTTTAATAAAAATGGTGACATTTCTACAGAAAGAGGTACATTTTTAACAAAATTGTTAAATTTTCAGTTATGCTAAGTTGATTTTAATTAAACATAAAAAGCATTTGGATTTAATGAACAAAAACGAATTTTCAACAAAAGACTCAAATCCTTAACTAAAATGGATTAATTTTCAACCAAACAGTTGCATTTTTAACCGTAATTTTGTTTATACTGAAAAAGACGAATTTACAACCAAATGGTAAAATTTTTTTACAAAACAGTTTAATTTTCACACTATTTTTGATCTCTAAAGTGAGTCCGAGGCCTGAAAATGCATGTTCTTTATTCATATATAAATATTAATTCCAGCTTGGACGCATTATCCACACGTATCACAATACATACGATAGATACAATCGAATCATGCACCCACGAAGTTGCAGTGCCCCCTGGGCACGATTACGTTCCCCTGGAAGTTCCCAAAACCCAGCCGGCAAAAGAATACAAATTTGTCTTGGACCCTTTTCAAAAAGAAGCGATTCTCTGTATTGAAAATAATCAGTCAGTTCTAGTATCAGCTCACACTTCTGCTGGTAAAACCGTCGTTGCTGAGTATGTAAATTTTAAATTTTCTTGGTCCCCTCAAAAAAAAAAAAAAAAAAATCCAATTTTTTGGATTGCATCCCCTTTTCTATCCTGTTTTTGTCAATAATTTTGAATCTTGTAGATATGCGATTGCGTGTTCCCTGAGGGATAAGCAGAGGGTAATATACACAACACCTATTAAAGCCCTGAGTAATCAAAAGTACAGAGAATTTTATGAAGAATTCAAAGACGTTGGACTTGTCACTGGAGACGTGACGATCAACCCAACAGCAAGCATTCTGATCATGACCACAGAAATTTTGAGAAATATGCTCTACAGAGGCTCAGAAGTAAGTTTAAAACTTATTTTGTACCGACGGGTTGACCATTCAACTTTTTCGTGTGCACCAGGTTCCAGGATTCGAAAATATTTCACAAATATTCCAAAGAAGTCAGAAATATTTTATATATTCCAAAATATTTCAAACATAAACAATAATAAATTGCTTAGAAAAATTAGTTTTGATAAACTGCTTTAATTTTAACCTCACTCTAAGTAAAAAGTGAACAAAACGATGAAAATTTCAGAAGAAAACGCAACTTTCTAACATAATTCATCAGGGAGACTATGATTAAAAAAAATAATAAATTGTTTAAACATTTATGTTTGTTAACTTCAATTAATTAGCACCTTATTCTAACTCAAAAGTCGACGAAAAGTGAAAATTTTTAGAAAAAAGTGCAATTTTCTAGCATTATTCTAAAAGAATATTTTTTTAAATAATAATAAGTGTTTTAAACAATTATTTCTGTCAAATATAATTGATTATTGCTTCGCTCTAATTGAAAGTTGAAAAAATCTGAAGATACCGTGACTTTCTAACTCTATTCTAAGAGAAAATTACTAAAAACAATAACAAATTTTTTAAAGAATTCGATTCGAACAAATTTGGTGACGATATGCGTGAAAATTTAAAAAAATCCATTTTTGGACCACCCTAGACTGTACACCAGGTTTCAAGATTCCAAAATATTTAACACATTTCAAATATTCCAAAGAATTAACAAAAATTTAAAAACATTTCAACAGTTTAAAAAAATCCCAAACAATTTGAACCATTTCGCAAAAGTTTCAAAGATCAGGGAAAACCTGAAAATCAGGGAACAGTCAGGGAATTTTTTTGGTCAGGGAAAGTCAGGGATTTTGACAGTTTTTACCACTTTAAGGAACTGGCAAGAATAATCAGGGCTGCCACACAGTCACTTTTTTTTAACAAATCACTTTTTACTCACTTTTTGAGGCTAAAGGCATTTTCACTGAATATCATAAGATTTTAATGATTTTAAGGGATTTAAACATATTTTCATGGGGGTTTAAAGAATTTCCTAGAATTCCGGAATATATGGAACGCTTTTATAAGATTTATAAGGTTTTATAATATTTTTGAACATTCCAAAGGATTTTATCAGGTTTCCGAGGATTTCAATGATTTTTAAAAGCTCTCACGGTATTTTAATGAAGGCATTTACAAAGATTTTAAAGATTTTTGGATATTTTGTAAAATTCCGAGGAATTTTCCATTAATTTCAATAATGTGAAGTGATTTCAAAGGATAAAAAAATTGTAGGGTATTTTTAAAAACTCCAAGTAATTTTAAAGAGGATTTAAAGTATTTTCCCGTCTTTTTAAAAATTCCAAAGAATTTTTACAGATTTCAATAATTTGAAGGCATGTCAAAGGATTTTAATATATTTTTTAATACATCCCAGGAATTTTCAAAAGTTTCAAGGAAATTAAAATTTGTTAAAAAGATTTCAAAGGATTTAGAATAGTTTATGGGTTTTAAAAGATTCCAAGGCATTTTTAAGAGATTTCAGATGTTTAAAGGAATTTCTAAGGATTATAACGATTTTAAGGGATTTAAAAAAACTGCATGGGACCTTAAAGGATTTACTAGAATTTCGGAAGATATTGAACGATTTTATAGGATCCATAAGGTTTTAGGATAGTTTGAAAGTTTCCAAGTGATTTTATAAGATTTCTGTGGATTTCAATGATTTTCAAATATTTCAAGATGTTTCCAAAGATTTTGATGATTTTAGGATACTTTTGAAAATTCCAAGACATTTTCAATTAATTATAATAATTGTAACTGATTTCAAATGATTAAAAAAACTGTAGGGTCAACATTTTTTACAGGATTTAAAATATCTTAGGGGATTATTAATAGATTTCAATAATTTGAAGTGATTCCAAAGAATTAAAAAAAATTTAGGGTATTTTTAAGAATTCCGAGTATTTTTCAAGAACTTTAAAAAATTTAAAGGGATTCAAAAAGATTTCAAATGATTTGAAATATTTTTGAGTGTTTTAAAAGATTCGAAGGAATTTTCAACTGCTTTCAGTAATTTAATGGGATTTCAAATGATTTGAAATATTTTACGGTATTTTGAAAAGTTTCAAGGCATTTTCAAGAGCTTTAAAAAGTTTCCAGGGATTTCAGAGGAATTGAAAAATTGTAGGAAATTTTTAAAAATTACAAGGAATTTTAAATCGATTTCAATACTTTCAGGGTATTTCAAAGGGTTTCAAATATTTTAAAGTACTTGAAAAGATTTCAAGGCATTTTCAAGCGATTAAAAGAATTGCAAGGCATTTTAATGATTTTGAGGGATTAAAAAAATTTGTATGCATTTCTGAAGAATTTCGGAAGATACAGAACGATTTTATAGGACCTATACGGTTTTAGAATATTTTAAAACATTACAAAGGATTATTATCAGATTTCCGAGGATTTCAGTGATTTTAAGGGATTTTAAAAGCTCTCAAGGTATTTTAATAAATTTTCAAGGATTTTATAAAATATCAGATTTCATAGCATTTCACATGAATTTATAGTATTTTAATGGATTTTAAATAATTTATTCACAAGAAGGGATTTCAAATTCACACTGAATTCTTATTAATTTATCCTGAACTACCTTAAATTCTTTGTAATTCTCTTGAATTTGTTGAATTGACTTGTATTCTTCTAAATTCACTCAATTTTACTCCACACAATAGATTTTGTTGAATTTTTGTAGTTGTTGTTTAATTCATCGTGAAGTATTTTAAACTCACCTTGAATTCTTAAGCATTTAATTAATTTCCTTTGAATTCCCTCAAATTTTTCTAAACTGATTTCAAACTTACTGAATTCAATATATTTTTGTATATTTTTGAATTGTTTTCAATTCACTTGAATTTTTTTAATTCCTCATGAATTTTTATGAATTTAATTAAATTCTTCTCATTTCCTTTAAATTCGCTCCAATTTTACTAAAATGAATGAAATTTTTTAGATTTTCAAAAAAATTTTCCCAATTGATTTGAATTTTTTTGAATTTGTTTTAATTCAAAAGAACATAAGTCAGATTGTTCATGCACATTATCACTTTTAGTTACTTTCCGGTTTAGAAATAAGTTACTTTTTCGCTGTAATTAGGTGACTTTTTTAAAGTAAATTAGGCTATGGCAGCCCTGAGAATGATAAATTAAAAATTGATAAATTTAAATAAAAAACTTTGATATTCCATTTATAAAAGATTCTATATTAAAAATGTGCCAAGATTAGAATGTTCGTCTTCAAGTATTAATGGTCAGGGAAAATAACAAATTAGTCAGGGAAAAGTCAGGTCATTTTGAAAACGAATTGTTACGGCTACCCTGACTTACATCAAAGTTTCAAATCACCCCTCGTAAAATATTGCCACACATTTTGATTTATAAATATTTTTTTTGTTATAATTTTAGGTGATGCGTGAAGTTGGTTGGGTAATCTTTGACGAAATTCACTACATGCGAGACAAGGAGAGAGGCGTCGTTTGGGAAGAAACTCTCATTCTTCTTCCAGATAATGTGCACTACGTCTTCCTCTCTGCTACGATTCCAAACGCCCGACAGTTTTGTGAATGGGTTGCACATTTACATCACCAACCTTGCCATGTAGTTTACACAGATTACAGACCAACTCCTCTGCAACATTACATATTCCCAGTTGGTGGTGATGGAATTCATTTAGTACGTACTTCGTTCTCGAATATATCTCATTTAAAAATGTATCTAAAGTCTGGGTACTTTTAAGTATAAATGTCCAAAATATTATTGCAGGTTGTAGATGAAGCGGGTCAATTCAAGGAGGACAATTTTAACAGAGCAATGGCTGGTCTCCAAGGTGAAGCCGCAAAAGGAGACACTAAAGGACGCAAAGGCGGTCTCAAGAAAAACAACGCTGGGCAATCGAATATTTTCCAAATGGTCAAGATGATCATGGAGAGAAATTTTGCGCCAGTGATTATTTTCAGTTTCTCCAAGAAGGATTGCGAGATCTATGCGATGCAGTTGGCCAAACTGGATTTGAACACACTCGAGGAGAAAAAATTAGTCGATGAAGTATTCAATAACGCAATGGATGTTCTTAGCGAGGAGGACAGGAGTTTACCACAAGTTGAAAATGTGCTTCCTCTTTTAAGGCGTGGTATTGGAATTCACCACGGTGGACTTCTTCCGATTTTAAAAGAAACGGTCGAGATTTTATTCGGCGAGGGTTTAATCAAAGCACTTTTCGCTACTGAGACCTTCGCCATGGGTTTGAACATGCCTGCGAGAACTGTTCTCTTTACGGCTCCTAGAAAATTTGACGGAAAGGATTTTCGCTGGATCACATCTGGGGAATATATTCAAATGGCTGGGCGTGCTGGAAGAAGAGGTTTGGACGAAAAGGGAATCGTTATTCTCATGATTGACGAGCAGGTCAGTCCAAGTGTGGGAAAAGATATTGTGCAAGGAAAACCCGATCCTATTAATTCGGCGTTTCATCTCACCTATAATATGGTTTTAAATCTTCTACGAGTGGAAGAAATTAATCCAGAGTATATGCTGGAGAGAAGTTTTTATCAATTTCAAAATCAAGCCTGCATTCCGGAGTTGTACAATAGTAAGTATTATTATATCGATGTATTAATTTTGATAAGAAATCGAGGAGTTCATCACTCTTGAAATTCTGCCGTACAACTTCGTGAAATCTTTTGAAATCTTGAGAATGGTTGTGCAATTATTGAAATTATTTTAAATCAGGGCTGACACAAATTCCATGACATTCTCAGGCTTTCCAGGTGTACATTTTAACCAATTTCAGGACTACTTTTTTTTTAATCCAGTCAATTCTTTTCAATGTCACAATATTCTACTGATCGCAGACTAATTTAACAGCAATTTCTTATATATATATATCTTATAGTGATTAATCAATGCCAATGTAAAGATGTTTTCAATAATTATTGAATTCTGAACAATTGTCATTAATATTATTATAGCATTTTAAATAGTTGTGCAATTATAATCATATTATTTTTATTGGTAACAAAATCCATTCGTATCAATTCGCCTTAAAGTAATTATTAAGACTGAAATAGTTGTGACGAGGTTCCAGTCATTTTTTCAAAATTCCTTGACTTTTCCAGGTTTTCTCATAGCTGTGAAATCATTGAAATCTGCCCAATCTTTGTCGAATCATTGAAATCTTTGAAATTTTAGACAAATATTGCAATCTTTGCGAAATCATTGGAATCCTTGTGAAATGTTTTGAAATCTTTATGAAATCATTCACACATTGGAGAAATCGTTGAAATATTTGTGAAATTTTTGTGAAATCTTTGAAATCTTTTAGAATTTGTGTGCAATCATTGAAATATTTGAAATAATTCTCAGAATCATTGACATTTTTGAGAAATCATTAAAATATTTAAAATGTGTCAAATATTAAAAAAATGTATGATATCTTTGTCAAATCATTCAAATATTTAAACATTGTGTGTAATCTTTTAAATATGTTAGAATCTTTGTGAAATCATTGAAATCTTTGACATTTTTGTTAAATCATTGAATTCTGTTGAAATCTTTTGAAACCTTTGTGAAATCATTGAAAGTTTTGTCAAATCATGGAAATCTTTGAATTTTTGTGAAATATTTTAGAATCTTTGTGAAATCTTGAAATGCTTTTTAAGTCTTTGAAGCAATTTTTGAAATCTTTGGGAAACCTTGACTTTTTTGTGAAATCATTGAAGCATTTGTGAAATCTTTTACAAATCATTGAAATCATTCAAATTTTTGTGAAATATTTTAAATCTGTTAGAATCTTCGTAAAAAAATTTTGTGAAATCATTGCAATTTTTGCGAAATCGTTATAAAATTATTGACAGTTTTGTGAAGTCTGAAATAATTTTTAAGATCTTTGTGAAATCTTTGGAAAATCATTGAAATATTGCGGAAATCTTTGAAATATTTGAAATATTTCTGAAATCCTGAAAGTTTATGCAAAATAATTTATTTCTTTTGAAATCCTTGCAATATTTGTGAAATCATTGAAATCATTGAAGTATTTCTGAAATCTTGAAATTTTTGTGAAATGTTTCGAAATGTTTGTGAAGTCTGAAACCATTTTTGAGATCTTTGTTAAATCTTTAGGAAACAATTCACTTGTTTTGTGAAATATTTTTGAAACATTTGTGAAATCATTGAAATCTTGGAAAGTTTTGTGAAATATTTTTAATCTGTTAGAATCTTTGTGAAATGTTTGTGATATCATTGAAACCTTTGTCAAATTATTGAAATCATTGAAATATTTCCGAAATTATTGTGAAATCTTTGAAATCTTTTAGAAATATTGTGAAATATTTTGAAATCTTCGAAATCTTTATGAAATCATTGACATTTTTGTTAAATGTTTGAGAAGTCATTGAAATATTGGAAGTGTTTATGAAATGTTTGTAAAATCATTGAAATCTTTGACATTTTTGTGAAATCTTTTTAATATTTTAGAATCACTGTAAAAATTTTGTCAAAACTTTTGAAATGCTCGCAATCTTTGTGAAATCTTGAAATTTTCGTGAAATCTTTGAAATGTTTGTGAAGTCTTGTAAATAAATAGTCTAAATCTTGGTGAAATCATTTAAATGTTTGTGAAATCTTTGAAATTTTTGTAAATTCTGAAATATTTTGGGATCTTTGAAATCTTTGTAAAATTTGGAATACTTGGACTCTTTGTGAAATGTTGAAATCTGGTGTGCACAAAAAAGTTGATTGGTCAACTCCTTCTAAAAAATTAAATTACGAAATTAAATTCTGATTACAAATTTTCAGAGGTGAAGAAATTGCAAGTAGAATACGATAAGATCGTAATGGATAAATATGATATACTTTCCTCGTATCACGATATACGAGAACAACTCGATAGACTTGGCACCGATTTCCGGGCATACTTGACGAAGCCAGAATATTTGTTACCATTTTTACAACCTGGGAGGATGGTCAAGGTAAATTCAAAAACTTTCTTGAATTGTATAAAACTGATTGTCTATACTATAATAACAAATCCTCAATTTCAGGTTAAAAATGAGAAAGACACATTCGAGTGGGGAATAATCGTAAACTTCCGGAAAAAGAATGCAAATAACCCGAAGGAGGAGACAGTCATCATCATTGACATATTGCTCCACGTATCGAAAGACTCAACCGATTTAGTTCCAATTCCATGCCAAGAAGGAGAGGATGGAGAAATAGAAGTTGTACCTGTCTTACACAAATTAATTTCCCAAATTAGCTCACTTAGGCTCTATTATCCAAACGACTTGAGGCCCGCTGATAACAGAAAGAGCGTCCTTAAAACAATTCAGGAAGTGAAGAAGAGATTCCCTGATGGTCCGCCATTGCTAAATCCTGTAACAGACATGAAAATCGATGACCCGAACTTTAAAGACATTATTAAAAGAATCGAAGTCTTGGAGGAAAGGTTATATGCTCATCCAATTCACAAGGATCCTCAAGTGGATGAACTCTACGAAGAATTCCTGCGTAAAGAAGAATTAGGCAAACAGTTACAAGAAGCCATGGACGAACTAAAAAAGGCCAAATCTGTTCTGCAAATGGATGAACTCAAGAGCAGGAAAAGAGTTCTTCGAAGGATGGCCTACTGTACAGCAGCGGATGTTATAGAATTAAAGGGTCGAGTAGCCTGCGAATTAAATGGCGCTGATGAATTATTGATGACTGAAATGGTGTTCAATGGACTCTTCAATGCGTTGAGTGTTCCGCAGATGGTAGCATTAATTAGTTGTTTTGTCTGTGATGAGAAGTCAAACGAAATGCCAAAAAGCACAGAAGAACTCAGCGGTCCACTGAGGCAGATGCAGGATTTGGCTCGCAGAATAGCTAAAGTTACCACAGAAGCGAATTTGTTGTTGGATGAAGACTCTTATGTGGAGAGGTTTAAACCTTTCTTAATGGATGTTCTCTATGCCTGGTGTAAGGGCGCCAGTTTTCTACAAATTTGCAAAATGACCGACATTTTCGAAGGTGAGAATATATAATTAACAAGTTAGTAAAAATTACGCTTACAAAATTACAATACCATGTTTTTAACTTCAGGTTCTATTATACGTTGTATGCGACGTTTGGAAGAAGTTCTCCGGCAGCTTTGCCAAGCAGCGAAGAATATCGGAAATACAGATTTGGAAAATAAATTTAGTGAAGCAATCAAACTCATTAAAAGGGATATAGTTTTCGCCGCGTCTTTATATTTATAAAAGGACCGCATCATTTTTGTACATTGCGCGTTGTTGAGTATGGACATAATTTTCTAATTTAGTATCAAACAACGTAGTCTTCTTTTATTAAATTATTTCCACGACTAATTTATTTCTCGAAATTTGAACATACATTGTACGTGGATATAAAGAACTATTTTTTTACAAAAGTGAACTACATCTGCCGCACGATGTCCGAGTATGAAAAATGTACAGCATACAAATGTAATTGCTGAAACGGGCAAGCCCTAAAGATCGTTTGACTATCTGAAAATTATTATTAAATAAATACAATTTTACGAATCACAACGCTTAGGTTCTATGCCTTTTTTAATTTAATTACAGTTAGTCCTTTATCGCATTTCTAGAACCACGGTTTCCTGTGCACAAAAGTTTAAATCTTTGAGTGTGAGCGTAGTGTCCATCGATGTTAGCTGAAATTAAAGGAAGAAAATTATTTTTGATATTATAATATTATTATATATTGTATATATTATAAATGATGTTTTTCAGTCCTTGTAAGTATCTAAATGTGTAAAAATACTACTATTCATACATGTAAAATACAATAACAATTTTTTATTTGTGACAGTAACTTTATTAAAGGATAATTAATTTCCTAAAGGTATAAATTTGCAGGAAGTTAATTAATATGTTTAATTTGAAAAATAAATACTAATAATAAAGACATAATTAATCATTGAAAGTTTTGTGAAACATTTTTGAAATCTTTGCGAAATGATTTTGAAATTTTACTGAAATTATTGAAATTTTTGTGAAACCTTTGAAATCTTTGTGAAATTACTAAAAGTTTTGTGACATCTTACAAAATGTATATGAAGTCTGAAGCAATTTTTGAGATCTTTGTTAAATCATTGACTTTTGTGTGAAATATTTCATAAATTATTGTCAAATGACTGAAATCTTTGAAATTTTTGTGAAATAATTAAAAATCTTGAATTTGTTCCTACACTCCATGAAATTGAATAATAATCAAAACAATTTTTTTATCTTATACTTACATATTAATATTTTTAATGAAAGATGTTTTGCAGGTAGAAACAGAGGAAATAAGGAGATTTTTCACGAAAATGGGAAATACATTCTTTTAAGTAAAATTAATGTGAATACTAGATTAAATTTAATTTAAACCGCTCAAAATTCTTAACATTTCAAGTAAAAATATTGCTTTCTCAACAAGATAGATGAATTTTTAACCAAATATTCGAATTTTTAACTAAAATGATGAACCTTCAAACGTGAATAGTTGAATTTCAAACGAAAAATATGGATCTTTAACTAGAATAGTTTAATTTTCAACGAAAAAGATTCATTTTCCACCAAGAAGATTAATTTTCTACCAAAAAGACGAATTTTCAACTAAAAAACTTCAATAGATAAATTTGCATTTAAAAAATTAAGTTTAATCAGAGGTGAATTTTCAACTAAAATGATAAAATATTCTATTGGATTAGTTAAATCTTCAGTTAAAAAATTTATTTTCAACCAAAAACAAATTTTTAACAAATTAGTTAAATTTTTAACTGGAACAGGTTCATTTTCTGTTCAAAAAATTAATTTTCGACGTAAAAAAAAGGACATTCAACAAAATAGTTCGACCTTCAACTATAGGGATGAATTTTCAACTAAAATGACGAATCTTGAGCTGGAATAGTTTAATTTTCAACCAAATATTAATTTTATACCAAAACAAAAAGACAAATTTTCAACAAAGCAGTTAAATCTTTAACTGGAACTGGTTAATTTTCAATTTAAAAAATTAATATTCAACGATTAAAAAAATGAATTTTTAACAAAATAGTTCAATCTTCAATCAAAGAGATGAATTTTCAATTAAAATGATGAATCTTTAAATCAAGAAATTAATTTTAACAAAAGAGTTTAACTTCCATCCAAGTGGCTGAATTTTAAACCAAAAAGATGAATTTTCTACTAAAATAATGATTCTTGAACTGGAAGTCGAATTTAAAAAAAAAAAAATTAATTTTCAACCAAGAAGATTGATTTTCTACCAAAAAAGATCAATTTTCAACTAAAATGATGGAATATTTAACTGCATTAGTTACATTTTCAGTTTAAAAAATTAATTTTTTAAAACGACTTTTTTTCTTAAATTTCCAACCAGGGATGACTTTTCAATTTAAAAGATGAATCTTCAACCAAAAAAGATTAATTGTCATCGAAAAATGTAATAGATGAATTTTAACCATAAAAGGATTTAATTTTAAACCAAAAACAGTTGATATCAACCAAAAAAGACATATTTTCAAGAAGAGTTGAATTATTATAATGAAGAAAGATTTGTCAGTCAAGAGAAAAAAAAATGTCAACCATACTGTTGAATTTTCAAGCAAAAAGATGAAACTCAAGATGATTAATTTTCTACTAAAAAGGACGAAATTTCCACAAAATAAATGAATGTACAAAAAAAGTTGAATCTTCAACTTTCACAAATGAGAAAACATTGTTATTTAATTTGATATTATAATTTAAACAAAATTTAAGCATGATATCGAAAAAATTCCGTGACTGGAAAAATTTTTCTGTCATTTCCATTTATTCCAGGTATATTGTATAAAAATTCCCTGACAACGGGGTTGTTGCATATTTTCAACTATATTTATTTTTGGCCCAAAAAGGTGTTTAAAATGCTTAGAATTTCACTAAAACCGGAATTTGTAAAGTGCGGCAGTGCGAGTGTGCCAAAATCCAACATGTGGATGGTCACAAATTTTTTTTCCAATTATTAGAGCTGGATACTTCGTTAGTCAATAGAGCCAATGTATACCATTATTCTGACTGGTTCAGCGTTTTGCAGGATGTGACGTTACAGGGTCACAGAGTTGTTTGAATAGGGTGTTCCAGACTTTTTTAAATATTTTTTTTCTCAGGTGTGAATTATTAAAAAATCTGTTTAAATGTACTAAAATGTTTAGAAGTTTATGCAGTATTTAAAAAATATATCATTTTAAATTCATGCAGCAACCCCATTCCAGGGTTTTCAGGTGAGTAGACACCCTGTTTTAATGATTTTAGGCTTCGCTTTCAAATTTTGTACTTACATCCCTTCTCGGCCAGGTGGAGAGAACTTTGTATTCGTCCGTAGGATAACCTTCGACGATTAAATAGTTTAATAAGATTTGTAGTGGAGTTTCGGGCTGAAACCTGCGTTCCAAAACTTCGCCAGATGGAAGTCGAACTCGCACTTTCAACACTTGATTGCCTTCTGGCTCAGGAGGCAAGCTCGACTTGACTGACTGTCTGTGAGCCTCTTTTTTCGCTTCTACCGCAAGTCTTTCACTCTCAGCCTGTTCTTTCTTCTGCTTCTCCATCTGTTCATGCATCTGTTTTGCTTCTTCTTTAGCTCTATCGACAGCTAAGCTCTCCTGATAGGCCTTATCTTGTTCTTGCTTTACTCTTTCTCTGGCTTGCCGCTCTTCCTCAAATTCGATATCAGCTTGACGTTGTTCCTAATTATTGCAAATAAAAATTAACTCTTGAAGTTAATTTTAGGCAGAAAACTAATCAAGGGTGGCCACTCAAACTTAAAAAAAAATCCAGGCTATTTCCCAGTTTTCCCGGTCAAAAATTACATTTTTCTCGGCTGACTTTTAAGCGAATTTTCAATAAAATAAGAGAATAAATTCTGTTAAGTAACATTAATGTAGGTACCATATTCCCAAGGTTTTAAATCGAAATATATTGCATTAAAAAAAAAAAATTATTTTTAACAAAAAAGTTGAATTTTCTACCTAAAAAGTCGAATTTGTTAGAAAACATTTAACTTTTAAGCCCGAAAAGATGTACTTTCAACAAAAAAGTTCACTTTCAACTAAATCGATAAATTTTCAACCAAAAAATTGATTTTTAACCAACCCGTTTCATTTACAACCAAATAGTTGAATTTTCAATCCAAAAAGACGAATCTTTTAGAAAACAGTTCAATTTTCAACAAAAAAGATTACTTTTTAAGAAAATAGTTTAATTTTTAACCAAAACAGATGAATTCTGGGCCAAAAATATAATAGTAGACATTTCAATTAAAAATAATTAAGTTTCAAACAAAACAAATAAATTTTCCATCTAAAATGAATTTTTAATCCAAAAGGACGAATTTTTGTATCCAAAAAGACGAATGTACAACAAAAAAGTTGAATTTTCAACTAAAAGATATCACTTTTTGACCAAATACTTGAATTTTCAACAAAATTATTATTTTTTTAACAAAAGAGATGAATTATAAAGCGCAAACATAATACCTAGTAGACTTTTTAATTAAAAAGAGTCAACTTTCAAACAAAAAATATTACTTTTCTGCCAAAAGATGAATTTTCAATTCGAAAAGACGAATTTTCTTTTTCTCTTTCAATTCAACGAAATAGTTGAACTTTCAATCTAAAAAGACGAGTCTTTTAGAAAAGAGATGAATTGTCAACACAGAAAGATGAATGTTCAACAAAGCAGTTGAATTTTCGAGAAAAAAATGACTTTAAGAAAATAGTTGAATTTCAATAAAATAAAGAAATTTTCAACTAAATAGTCGAACTTTAAAGCAAAAGAGATTAATTCTAAACCAAAAATATATCGGTAGATTTTTCAAATAAAAATAATTAGCTTTTAACCCTAAAACATTAATTTTCAACCAAAACAGATGACTTTTCTACCAAAAGATGAATTTTTCAATCCGAAAGGACTAATTTTCTACCCAAAAAGATGAATTGTTAACAACAAAAAGTTAAATTTTTAACAAAAAAGTTACATTTTTAACCAAATAGTTGAATTTTCAACAAAAAAAAAAGACTAAACTTCAACGAAATAATTGAACTTCCAATCCAAAAAGACGAACCTTTTAGAAAAGAGATGATTTTTCAACACAGAAAGATGAATGTTCAACAAAACAGTTGGATTTTCGAGCAAAAATACCAAATAGTTGAATTTTCAACCAAAAAAGACTCTTCAACCAAATAGTTGAACATTGAATCCAAAACGACGAGTCTTATAGAAAACTGATAAATTTTCAACACAGAAAGATGAATGTTAAAAAAAAACAACAGTTGAATTTTCGAGAAGAAAATATGACTTTTTAAGAAAATAGTTGAATTTTCAAAAAAATAGTGAAAATTTTCACTAAATAGTCAAATTTTCAACCAAAAGAGATTAATTCTGAGCCAAAAATATAACAGTAGACTTTTGAAATAAAAATAATTCGGTTTTAACCCTAAAATATAAATTTTCTACCAAAAAATAAGACTTTTTTACCAAAAGATGAATTTTCAATCCGAAAAGACGAGTTTTCAACAACAAATAATTGAATTTTCAACCAAAAATATGACTTTTTAGCGAAATTAATTAATTTTCAAACAATACTTAAATATTCAACCAAATAGTAAAATTTTTAACCAAGCGAGGTTAATTCTCAAGCCAAAATATATTAGTATTGAAAATAACTCATTTTTAACCAAAAACGGCAACTTTTCTACCAAAAGATGAGAATAGGACAAAGAGTGTGAAGTCTGTGTTTTAATAAACTGCAGTGCAAATTCTGAGCAAGGAAGCATCTGATATTATTCCAGAATATAAATTGTGTAGTTCTACGAGAAAAGGGCCCATTTTTTTATCGTGGTTTAGGAGATATTCGCGTTTTTGTGATCCACGATTTAAAATATAGATTTAGGATTTTCAATGGGAAATCATACTTCAATCTGTGCTCTAGTTGGTAACGTTATACTTGTATATCCCCGTAATGACCGAAAGTGGGTAAATTTTATACTTGAAGAGAAAATATATATATAACACGTGAGCTTATGGCACTCTGCAACTTCCAAATATTTTTTCACGAAAAACGGGTTTTCAATTTATTGGCGAGACATTTATAGTATCTCTAAATTGTAACTTTATCATGCCAATTATTATTAATTAATTATATAAACTTAGGTTACCTATGTAATTACTGTTAAATATCTAAAAAGTAAGGTTTCTTCTCAAATATAAAATGAATTTTGGTTTTTGAATTGTGCATGAATACAAGCTTTGAATTATTGAATATATAGTACAAATTAAAAGTTTTAATTGCCCGAATTGTGACGGTATGGGGTTTAAAAGAGTAGAGTGAGATCAGATGGCATTTTAGAGTAGATATAAGAGCGCGTGGAGGGGTGATGACCGTGCGGTGGATGACGGTGGTGTTGTAAGGGTTATGCGGTGGCCGATAGTGGTGTGTCAGTCAAGATCTGAGAAGACTAAGAAATCCAAGAATAGACAAGACGTCGTTGTGGAAATTGAATAAACTCAGGACAGTGTAACAATATTGTCAATTAAAAGTGGTCTTGTAATTCGACAATAGAAACGTCCCGGTTGGTAACAATCTTCGGTATTTTAACGGAGATGGTTGGTAACACTGAGCACAGTTCCAAACACATTTTTTCCGAAGTGCAAGACGATATTTATTGCAAAAGAAAAAACAAATCTGAAAAATCCCCGGGTTTCAAACAAATTCCCGGCTATTTCCCGGTTCTCCTGGTCAGTGGTCACCCTGTAATCATAAGCAATCGACTCTTTACAAACCTGAAAAACATCCACGGCGTGAATCAAATTCGTGAGTAGTTCACTGACTCCCACATTGCCATGAACTATTCTAAATATCTCCGTATTTGATCTAGTACGCATAATGATCATAAGAACAGGCATTGTATCGACATCTATATTTCGCACAGTTCTTGCTGCTGTCGGTCCCAAGGCTTGATTAACCGACGCTAAAAACCTAAAATCAAAACAGGTTACCCAGTTTGAGTAAATTTTTATGTCCCAAAAGATTTTAATTTATCTTAAAAATAAATTACAACATTCTTACTTCATTTCGTTGGATTCGTGCGTGAAGTCCCAGCCCCAGATTACGAAGTTATTAGTTAGCAGTTGTATCACAGTCTCAAAACCTAACAACTGCGTGCAAAATACGTGCGCCAGCACACTATTGTCATGATGCAAATACACCGCCAACATCTTTCTCTACAGAGGAAACATTTCATGTTTAATATTTCTCAAAAAATCTTAAATACCCGGGGTTGACCACTCGACTTTTAAGTGTACACCAGATTTCAAATATTTCAGAAAAATTTCAAAGATTTTAAAAGACTAGCCAACAAACACGGACGGTTATTAAATATTTCCGTATTTTGAGTACTAAGTTGTACTGCACTAAAAAGGACTGAGTTAGTCAAAAATACGTATTTTTAATTTACGTACTTTACTTATAAGTTCTAATACTTAAAATATGGCAGTGTAGCAGAAAATAGCTACTAACGATTCTGAAACTTCATAAAATTCTATACGTTTATCTGAAACACCATAAAATTCCTTAAGATAATTTCAAATACTTTGAGAAACTTTAACGAATTTTTAAATAAGTCATACATTCATTTGTCATTGAAATCTCTTAAAATATTTTGTAATCCCTAGAAATCCCTTAAAATAATTAGAAATAACGTGACATTCTGTGAAACACCTTGAAATCTTTAGAAATAATTTGAAATCTTCTAAAATACCTTCAAATATTTGAAAATAATGTTGGATCTCTAGAAATTTCTTGAATTCTTTTAAAATCTTTTGAAACCACTTGAAATGTTTAGAAGTTTTGTAATATCCGGTGAAATATTTTGAAACCGATTGAAAACTTTTATTAAATCTTTAAAATCTCTCTGGATCCCTTAAAGTCTTTAAAAACTGTCGAAACCCATCAAAATCACCTGAAACCTCTCGAAATCTTTAGCACTAACTTGAAATCTTGTAAAATACCTTGAAATATTTTGAAATACTTCGACAATCCTTAAAATATTTTTAAATACTTTTGTATTTTTAAAAATTTCTTGAAATCCTTTAAAATATTTTGAAACCACTTGAAAACTTTAGAAGTTTTATAATATATCTCTCAAAGTTTTGTAACATTAGTTGAAATCCATAAAAAAAACCTGTGAAATCCCTTAAAATCTTTAGAAATAACTTGAACCTCCCGAAATCCCATGAAATATTTTCACATACTTCGAAAATCCTTACAATCTTTTAAAATACTTCGAATATCCTTAAAATATTTCAAAATACTTTGGGGTCTTTAGAAATCTCTTTAAATTCCGTAAAAATGTTTGAAACCATTTGAAACCTTTAGAAGTTTTGTAATAATCCATGAAATATATTAAAACCCATTGAAAACTTTCATAAAATCGTTAAAATTTCTCCGAATCTCTTGAAGTCTTCTAAAATTAGTTGAAATCCATAAAAATCCTGTCAAATCCCTTAAAATCTTTAGAAATAACTTGAAATCTCGCGAAATCCCATGAAATACTTTGAAACACTTCGACAATCCTTACAATCTTTAGAAATACCTTAGAGCCTTTTAGAAATCTCTTGAAATCCCTTAAAATCTTTTAAAACCACTTGAAACCTTTACAAGTTTTGTAATATCCCTTGGAATATTTTGAAACCCATTGACAAATTTATAAAATCGTTACAATTTCTCTGAATCCCTTAAAATCTTCTAAAATTAGTTGAAATCCATCAAAATCCTGTGAAATCCCTTAAGATCTTTTTATAGACCATGAAATGTCAAAAGATTCTTGAAAATCCTTTGAAATATGCTTGAATGACTCGAAATCCTCAGAAAATCTGTAAAACCCTTGAAATGCTTTAAAGTTACTTACAATCATTTTGGAAGTGCTGTAAAATCTGTTGAAATATATTGAAATACTTCCAAAATCCCTAAAATGTTTCAAAATACTCTGCAATTCCTAAAAATTATTTGAAATCCCTTCAAATTCCATAACATTCTTTGTAATCTCTTAGATGGGTCTAAAATCCTTTGAAATTCTTTGAAATCTACTGAAATCACTTGATATACTTCGGAAACATTGAAATTTTGTGAAATCTTCAGAAATATTTAAAATCCTAATATCCAGTGTACACTCAAACTTTTAATAATCAACCCCTTTGGTACTGAAGAATTAACGACAATAAATATTTTTTTATTTAATCAAATTAAGTTCTATTCTCTCATCAAAATAATTAATTTAAGATCTGTATTTGCAAGATTAACTAAATATTTCACCCCCCCCCCCTCATAGCGATCACAAATTAAATTAACAGTTGTAAAGTAATTGAAAGTTAGCAGCAGATTTCATTTTTAAATTTCAAATTTTATAAATGGCACAATTTAAAGTCATTCAAGAGCAAACATTGACAAAGATTCCAAAATATTTCCTAAAAATTTCACAAAGATTTCACGAAGGCTTGTACATCAAATTTTAGGAGTGATCAGTTCTCTGTTAAATATTAATTATATAAATAAAGAAACAAACGTCTTTCGGTGGTTTTCCACACGCTTCCTGTATTGCTTCTTCCAAGGTTCCAGTGAAAAACTGTGGGTGGCTAGGGCCATATCTCTTCTCGAATTCGTCTGCAAAGTGCAACGTGCCGACCGTTTCGTCATCCACATTTTCCGGCACTGTAAATAAATAGAAATATTAAACATCGAATCTATAAGTATATTTACATTTATTTTAATTTAAAAATCTTACTTAGATGCTGTATCCTCGTAGATTGTATATTATCTATAAAAATATCGTCCTCGACGTGACATGATTCGGGAGTGTCTTCCAAATCGTCTACAGATTCCACTTCACCAACTGAACTGTCCGTGTCGGCCAAGTCTACGACTTCCTGAAAATGAATCCATTATTAAGGTTTTGTAACCCCTGGCAGAAACACTTATAGTTTCGGTCGAGTGCCCACCCGTCGTACTTTTTCCAAGGTCGGAAAATGAGGGGAAATGAGGGGGCGTAGAGAAAATGAGGATAGAAAGTAGGGGAAGTCAGAATAAAAGGAAGAGGGGGAGTAGGAAATTCAACGGGAAATGAGGAGAGAGGAAGTAGGCGAAATGAGGAGGGAAAGTAGGGAAAATGAGGGGAGGGGCGTAGGTGAAGTATAGGAAATGGGGAGGGATGTAGGGGTTTTAACGAATTCTTTTCCCTCTGTTTTCAAGAAACTTCCCCTTTTTCTCTTTTTTCGCTCAAATGCAAACTGAATTAATAAAAGCCAATAAGAAAATCCAACAATTTTTTGTTGAAAGTTAATTTTTTTTATTATAAACTCTACAATTATATTTTTGGTTCGGAATCCGTCTCTTTTGGTTAAAACTTCTACTATTTGGTTGAAAATTTAATCATTTTGTTGAAAATGCAACTATTTTATTAAAAAGTCATCGTTATCAATAAAAAATTCTGCTAGTTGGTTGAAAGTTGAACTACTTTCTTCAAAATTAATTTTTTTGTTTGAAGATTCAGCCGTTTTTGGTAAGGAATTAATATTTATAATTGAAAATTGCTCTTTTCTAGTTGAAAATTCAACAATTTGATTATAAATTCATGTATTTCGTTAAAAACTCGTTCTTTTCGGTAGAAAATTAATCTTCTTAGTTGGAAATTCATCCTTTTTGGTTGAAAATTGAACTATTTTGTGAAATTTCGTTTAATTTTTGGTTGATAATTAATTTTTTTAACTGAAAATTTAACTGTTCCAAATATAGTTGATAGTGTATCCTTTTTTGTTAAAATTCAAGTATTTTTGTAATTTTTCTTTAGTTGAAAATTGAACTATTTGGTTGGAAGTGCATGTATTTTGTTAAAAAATTGTGGATTTTGGTAGACAATTAAGCTTCTTGGTTGATAATTCAACCTTTTTGTTTAAAAATACCACTGTTTGGATGAAAATTAATCTGTTTTGATTGAGGATTCAACCATTTTCTTGATAGCTCATATTTTTTGGTTGAAAAATCTACTAATTGGATTAACGTTGAACTATTCTGTAAAAAATTCATTCTTTTTTGGGTCCAAGATTCATCATTTGAGTTAAAAATTCGACTATTTAGTAGTAAATTACCTTTTTTCTGGAAAATTCAACTGTTTGTAGAAAATTCGTCTTATTGGCATGAAAATTGAACAATTTGGTTTAAAATGAGCTTTTTTGTTAAAAAAACATATTTTTGGGTTGAAAATTCAACTGTTTTGCAGATAATTCGTCTGTTCGGGTTCAAAATTCAACAATTTTGTTGAAAATTCGTCTTTTTGGGTAGAAAATTAATCTTGTTTGTGAAAATTCTTCATTTTGCTTGAGGATTTAACTATTTTGTTAACAATTTGTCATTTTGGGATGAAATGAACTGGTTGAATATTCGTTTCTTTTTTAAATTAATTTTTTTAACTGAGAATTTGAGGATTCCATTTTGGGATGCAAACTGATATTTTTTAGTTGAAACTTCATGTTTTCCGTTTTCAACGTCAACTGTTTTGTAAACCATTCGAATTTTCAACTTGAAAATTTAACTCTTTAGTTGAAAATTCGTCTCTTTGGGTAGAAAATTAATCTTTTTTTTTGTTGCGAATTCATATATTTGTTTGAGGATTCAACTATTTTGTGTAAAATACGTAAGCATATTGGCAACTAAATTCACTAAAAACGCGAAAAAACGAAAAATAAACGTGAAATCCGTGTTTAGCCAACGGTTACGTTACTTTCTGGGGGGGGGGGCGAAAGTAACGTAAACGTGACCCCGGCTACTATCATCAACGAGAGGGACTGGGAGGTAACGTAGTTTATGGATAAACCCTTAAGAAGAAGCAAACGGTGAAGATGATCTACAAATATAATATGATTGAGAATAAATAAATAAATGAGTAATGATAAAATAGTACAGTAACTCGGATTCTACAGGATATAGTTGAGAAATTCCATGTCAAATCATCTGAATAATTTCAGCTATTGTTAGTAATTCTGATAAAAATTCTAGTATCCGTCCTCTTAAGTGTTGAAAGAAAAACCCTCAAATGAATTTTGAAAAATTCAAAAAACTTAGGAGATATTCCAAATTGAAAATTTTGGTCCTTTTTTTTAACTTTCATAAGTTTAATGATTTTAATGCTATTGAGGTGTTTTTTTAATATTCCTACTGAGGAACAGTTTTGACGAAATATTTTTTGAAAAACAATTTGAAAAACTTCTTGGATTTTTCAAAAACAAATGTTTGAACTGAGTTTCTGAAGAAGAAAAAACACTATATTTTCTTTATTTTTTTATAGATAGCTTACAATGTCCTCTAAAAGCCCTGTAAATATCAAAATTTACATTTTTGAATATTTCCTAAGTTTTTTTAATTTTTCAAACATTATTTTAAGGGTTTTCTTTCAACACATAAGAGAACGGATATTAAAATTTTCATCAAAATTACTAACAATAGCTGAAATTCTTCAGATGATTTGACATGGAATTGCTCAGTTATAAATTACAATTTTAATTATGTGTGAATTATGTTTGCTTTAAGTGAAAGTACCTTTTTACTGTCAGATGTCGGTAGTTTGCTAACTGAGAGATCGTGTTCCGGATAAGCAATTCCACTTTGTCCCAGCGTTACTTCGTCGTCTGTCACAGAAGCTGGCCATCCTTTCCACACCTGATTTCTGACATGTACATCTGTTAGCGAATAGATGTCTCTCTTTATTTCTAAAATTGTGCGCGTTCCAGGAAACTTCAACTTGTACAATTTGTTGTTCATCTCGTTCCTCACATTCAAAGTGTACGTTCGAGAGAGTTGATCCGTGAGATTTATTCTGAATAAGAAAATATTATTCACATTTAAGATTACATTTTATACGAATTGTCAGTTGTAAAATGCAGACCTCCGACTCACATCCGAGATAAAAAAATAGTGTAAATAGTGTCACAAATTTGAAAAAATAGTGTCAATATAGTGCCATAACATTTTTCAAGTATTAAACTTATGTGTAGTCCGAATCAAAGTGTGTGCAATGGAAAGTTGACTTTATTTTTTAAGCAAAATTTTCAGTTTTCTAACCTAATATTTTAAAAGTATTAAAAATAAACTTCAATGTTTATTTAAGATTTTATTCTTTACTACATAAATTATCAAAATTCCTATTTAATTATCTCTGGCTTCAGTATTTTCCTTATTCTCCCCTTTTTCTCGTTTTCCCACTTAAATGCGAGTTAAATTAATAGAACCCAATAAGAAACTCTAACTATTTTTAATTTAAAGTTTATTTTTTTCGTTTGAAGAGTCTACTATTAAATTTTTGGTTAATTCATATTATGCTTCAAAATTTTATTATTTGATTCAAAATTGAATTATTTTTATGAGAATTCAACAATTCTGTTGAAATTTCGTCTTTTTGGCATGAAAATTCAAGCATTTTCATTGATATTTTTTTCTTTCTTAAATGAAATTTTCTTTCTAGTTGAAAATTCAACTATTTTGTTGGACATTCGTCTATATGGTTTGAAAATTCATCTCTTTCTGTATAAATGTCACCTTTTTGGTTAAAAATGCTACTGTCGGGATAAAAATGAACTTTTTCGTTGAAAATTCAACTGTTTTGTAAAAAACTCGTGTTTTCGGCTCCCAAATTCAACAATTTGGTAGAAAATTTAACTATTTAGTTGAAAATTGATGTATTTTGTTGAAAATTCGTTGTTTTTTTTTTGGTTCAAACTTAATTTTTTTAAACTAGAAATTTAACTATATTTTTTATATCCGGTCATTGCAACGTTGAAATGCGGGAATTGGAGAAGAGAGGGAAGGAAGAAGGAGGGAGCGACAGGGAAAAAGCAAAGATGGGCAAATGGGGAGTTGATAAGCTAAGAGAATATACGGAAAGAATGGATGAAGAGAAGGTTTTGATTGAAGACGGGGGAGGCGTGGATGAGATGTTGCGTAAGATGAGGGGAAGAGTAGAGAAGATAGTGGAAGAAATTAGGCCAAGTGTGGAAGAAAGCAGGTATGAGAGAGGATGGTGAATTATGGAATGTGAGAAAGTAAAGAGCGTATGAAGTTATTGTTAAAGAGTTGGAGAAGAGGAGAGATAGGCCGAAAGGAGTATAATAAAAGAAAAAGGGAACACGAAAAATTACTGGATGTAAAACGACAGAAAGAGAAGGTGAGGTACATGGAGGAGGTAGAGAAAGCAATAAAGGAAGAAAGAGAATGGGAGGTAATCAATAGAGAGAGCAGTGGATGGAAAGGAATCAATGAAGACATAAGTATGGACGAACGGACGGTATATTTCAAGAAATTGCTAGGACGGGTGGATAGCAAGGTGAGCGGGGAAGGTAGAAAGATGAAGGAGGGAAGAATGAAAGGTGGGAATGAGGTGACCAGAGAGGACGTGAATCAAGCAATTGATATTTTAAAAAGAAACAAGGCGACAGGAGAGGATGGTATGGAGAATGGAGCGTTGAAATTTGGTGGACGAAGGGTTAGAGAAGAGATTTAGTAAGTATGTAATAGATTATGGAGAGGGGAAGGATGGGCGAAGGAGTGGAGAGCAGGTTTGGTAGTTTTTTTATTGAAGAAAAGAGGGGGTAGAATAGTGGAAAAATATACAGGAATCACTCTCATGCCAGTAACATATATAATTCACGCGAAGGTGTTTAGGAAGAGATTAGAAGAACAGGCAGAACAGAAAGGAAGTATTCCACGCAATCAAACAGGATTTAGGAAGGGGATGGAAACAGTGGATAACATTTTTGTTCTGAATTATCTAGTCAACAGGAACCTGGGACAGAAAAGAGGAAAACTAGTCGCACTCTTCGTAGTCTTTAAGACAGCTTTCGACTCGGTGAATAGGAAAGTTTTGTGGAAGGCAATGAAAGAGAGGGAGGTGGACGAAGAGCTGATTGAG
>JAABKJ010000484.1:5909-49443 GCA_011634705.1 Andricus grossulariae | reverse complement strand
TCAAGCTTTTTTCTGTGATCTGTCTTAAGCTGAATATCTGATCTGTACATGATCTTCCTGGCATAAATCCACTTTGGGCTTCCCATATCTTTTCTTCTGTAATTTCCATTTCATTTTTTTGGTAGAAATATCAAAACTATAATATTTTTCGGTAAAGATTCGTCTTTCTTTTTTGTCGAAAATTCATCTTTTCGAGTTTCAAAATCAACAATTTTCTAAAATATTCTGCTTTTAAGCTATACAAGTCAAAACTCTTGTGTTGATTCATCTCTTTTGGTAGAAATTTTTTTCTCGTTGAAAAGGCAACTATTTAGTCGAAAAGGCAATATGTTTGGACTTGGGAATTTGAAGGGTTTTATATTGAATTCAATATGGTATCTACATTCATTTTATTTACAAGAATTTATTCCCCTATTATTTCCCCATTTTCGTGATAAAATAAATACCCTATTTCCCGTGTTTTGAGATCATTTTGGGCTGTGAAGTGTGAAATTACAAATATTGCAAATCTATCGCTGGTTTGTGTTTGACATATAGTTCACCACATTATGTGGGCGATGTTTGGTTAGCTTGGGTTGTTAATTCAACTGGTAGCACATGCAAACAGATGGCCTAAAGCCTAACCTAAGCGTTCTATAAACTCTTTTTTAAAGTTGATAATCTAACTACAAGTGGATCTATTTTTAAGATTTCTCTTGAAAAAATCAGTCTTCTATAATGATTACATAACATCTTAGCACATACACACAATTATAATTTTCAATTGGCTACGACTGGTAATCTAATAACTATTTCAATTCAAGTTGGTCGCAGATAAGGGAAAACCTGTAAATCAGGTAAAACCTGGGCATCAGGGAAATTCAGGGAAAAATCAGGAATTAAAAAAAATGCCAGTCAGGGAATTTCTGTAAGAAGCACTTTAAGTAACTGTCAATAATATTCAGGGCCTCCACACAGGCACTTGTAGTCGCTTTTTTTCTCAAATCACTTTTTAGACACTTTTTTAAGATAAAGTCACCGAATACACTTTTTAAAAAGAAAATATCACTTAAGTCACTTTCTTTCAGTAAATTCATCCATAGGTGAACCACTATTGAATTCAGGTATATCCGTTCTTCTAATAAAAAAAAGAAACGAAAGAAAAAATAAAAAAAATAAAATAATTTTCTTGAATTGTCTTGAAATCTTTTAGTGTATTTTAAAAGATTCCGTCACGGATTTTTAAATATATTTCAATAATATGAAGATATTCCAAACGATTTGAAAGATTGTAGGGTATTTCTAAAACTTCCAAGGAATTTTCAAGAGCGTTAATATGTTTCAATGGATTTCAAAAGATTTCAAATGATTTTAAATATTTTAGGGTATTTGTGGAGCGATTATATAGGACCTATAAGGTTTTAGCATTTTTTTTTAAATTCCATGGGATTTTATAAAATTTCTGAGGATTTATAAGATTTTAAGGGATTTTAAAACCTATCAAGGTATTTTAGTAACTTTTGCGGGATTTCAGGAAATATGATCAAATTTCATAGAATTTCAAGGGATATTATAATATTTTAATGGATTTTACAAAAATGAAGGGACATCCAAATATTGTGAAAGATTTT
Organism: Andricus grossulariae; assembly: GCA_011634705.1. Taxonomy (NCBI): domain Eukaryota; kingdom Metazoa; phylum Arthropoda; class Insecta; order Hymenoptera; family Cynipidae; genus Andricus; species Andricus grossulariae. Next base: position 47,833 of record JAABKJ010000484.1, on the reverse strand, counting down.
AGGATATTTGAAAAGATTTCAGGGAATTTTTGATACATTCCAATAATTTGAAGGTATTCCAAGGTATTTTGAAGGTTTTAGGTTATTTTTAAAACTTCCAAGGAATTTTTAAGAGGTTTAAAAAGTTTCAATGGATTTCAACAGATTTCCAAAGATGTCAAGGGATTTTCAGTCGCTTTAAAAAAATGAAACGGATTTTAAATGATTTGAAATATCTTATTGTATTTTCAATAGATTTAAATAATTTGAAGTCATTCCGAAGGATTTGAAAGATTATAAAGTATTTTTAAAAATCACAAAGAATTAATTGAGAGCTTTAAAAATTGTAAAGGTATTTCGAAGGATTTAAAAAAATTCCAAGGAAATGATTTTAAGAGATGTGAAAAAATGTTCATGCAGTTTTGTAAAGAATTTCTTAGAATTTCGGAAGATACGGAATGATTTTCCAGGACCAAGATTTTAAAATATTTCAAAAGATTCCAAGGGATTTTTAAAGATTTCCGAGGATTTCAATGATTCTAAGGGATTTTAAAAGCTCATTCAAAAGAACGTTAGTCACATTATTAATGCACATTAGTTATCTGTAATCACTGTTTGTGTTAGAAATTATAAACACTTTTGGTCACTTTTTGAGTTTAAATAGGTTACTTTTTGACTTTTTTCAACTAAATTATGCTAAATTGGTGTAATAAATTTAAAAAATGTTAATTCAAATTATTGTATTCCATTTATAAAAGATTCTGTATTGAAAATTTTACAAGATTAGAATTATTGTCTTCAAGTATTAATGGTCAGGGAAAATGTAAAATTTGTCAGGAAAAAATCAGGGAATTTTGAAAATGAAATTTGAAAGCCACCCCGCAATTTTCATTAGGAACTAGAACCTACGTCTTACGTTATTTTCTAGTCGCTTCTAATTAAATTTAATCGAGATACGTATCCTAACAAGGCTATATTTAAATATTTAATATCAGAATTTTCTATTTTTAACCATTACGATAAATTTCCCAGTAAACATATATGCCATTTAAATTAAATTAAAATAGTTTCCACGATAATTGATAATGATCACAATTACATTATACTTCTTACCGATTAAAACAGGTGACTCATTTATACCACGCTATAGTATATAGGGTATTACACTTATTCTAATATGTGCAGCTTACGATCGAATTCTCAATCACTCTCAATGGATAATGTGTTTACGCAGCTTGTCCGGTAAATGAAATGACCTCCAATGCATATACTATGTCGTTACTTGAAGTCTTGCATTCGTAAATACTCTCATTACATGCTATATCTATCTATCCCAGTTAACAATAATTTCTCATTTCCTGCCTGAGATAAGAACGTTTTAATTATGAACTTTAAGTAGAGTTAACAGAACTTCGAGGATAACATTACGGATTTACGAATATTTTCGGTAAAATGAACTGAAGTTTTCTGTCCAGTTTACATCTTAAAAATGCGAATGTAAAATTAACAGTCTGTAAAATTACTTAAAATTCTGGAAAACTTGCAAATAATTCTGTAATCTCTACTGCATACTCTCTTAATTTATATGAATTAAATTTTACTCATTACTATAGTGATTAGTCAGATTCCACTAATTCAATTAAATTAGAAAAGATTACTCGAAAGTTACTAATTCGATAGTGGAAAACTACTAATTACTTAGTGAAAATACATTTATTTATTTATATTTATGCGTTATTAATAAAAAAAGGTAATTGAAATGTGAAGCGTGGCAAATATATAAAAGTTTTTAATAAACGTGATTGTGTATCATTTTCAACTTTATTAGAACAATGATAAGGCATTATTTTGAACTTAAAAATAGTCTATGTCATCTGCACCAATATGAAGAATGTATACAAGGTATTGATTGTGTCTGCTTCAAATTAAAAAGTTATAATTTTTTCCTGTATCTAATCTATTTGACCTTGCTTTCTGCACGTAGTCCACAAAAATATTGTACAGGAAGACAACGAAATTCTATAAACCACAACAGCACACCTGACATACGTTAAGGTTTAAGTCTTTCACTTCACGTACAACAGTCGGCCAGACATTTTTTACCTATTGTTTAGTAACCGTAATCTCTAAAGAATTAGTCAATGTTTTTGCTAACCGACTTCAATCAAATTAACTTGTGATTTTGTTACTATTTCATTAGTGGAAAGCTAAAATATTACTATTTCATTAGTTAAACACTCATTTACTGATTCAGTTTGTCAAATTTTCACTAATTCAGATTTAGAGAGAGCGTTACTGAACTTTTCAGTTATTTTAACTCGAATTCAGCAAGATGACAAGTGGTAAGATTACAAAAATAATTTACATTTTATGTTAATTAATTTAAACATTTAATTAATTGAGAAAAATCTAAAACGTAGACACTGAACAGTACTTGCAGGAAAAAGCTTTGTAATCTTTAAGAGTAAACATATTTTCAAATGCAAATCCATATCTTTTACGTTCTTGGCTATAAATTAAAATCCCATCCAGTAAAATCTTAAATACAATTCTGCGGACATTAGTTTGTCCTTGGTTCATTTATAATCATTTGATTTTCTGTTAGTAGAAATCAGCAGGCACGATATTTACGAGTTTCGTGAATCACGAGTGTATTCACGTGACCCAGTGAAATAAACCAAGTTCAAATACATACCCAAATTCATTTACTTGATACTTGGCCTAGGAGTTCCTTTTTCATTCCAGATAGAACTCCTGAAAGAATTTTTGGCGCAAGTTAATAGAAATTAAGTTAGTAACCATTTTTGTTTGAAAAAAAACATCGTTTTTTTATACCTCAAAAAATATTGATCTGAGATAAAAATGTTGTACATCAAACTTGTAGATCCCATCCAACATACATATTTTTTGTATTTACACTTTTTCTCAAAATTTCAAAACTTCCGATACTAGTGTCCAAAAACATTTAGGGGTTGTAGCCCCCCTCCCATTCACCGAACCCTTTTTTCAGTAGAAAAAAAATGACGTGTGGAAGTTGTGTTAGGACGTGTGGTTTTTTTTGTGCTCCTGGAAAAGGGCGTGATTAAGGGGCGGGGGTGAGGGCTACCTCGCTCTTCAGAATGTGTCAACTCATTTTTCCTCCATCTCCAAGGTCCACCCTTTAAAATTAAATAGTAATTTACCAAATTTAATACATTTAAAAAATCTGAAAATTCACATTTGCCATTTGTCTTGAAAAATATTCTTTTTAGGGTAAAAGTGTAAACACAAGAAAAAAATGTATTTCGATGAGATCTACAACTTTTATGGACAACATTTTTATCCCAGATCAATATTTTTCGATATTACAAAAAAAATCATTTTGGAAAAAAGTGAAAAACGTTAATAACTTCATTTCTATTAATCTGCGCCAAAAATCCTTTTAGTAATTAAATTATTAAATAATCACGGTCGGAGCTACATCCGAATTCGTTTGTCGGTAACCGGATGTGCTCAGAAGTTTTTGTTTTTTGCAGTTTTCCACTTCTCTGTCCAAATGATCAGGCAAATCCGAGCGCTTCTAATTAAAATCTGGCTGTAGAGTCTAGACACGGTAAGGGACTTTAGAAACTGATAAACCCACAGGATTGAGTACGTCAGGCATTGTTTGGAGGCTTATTATGAGAGTTGGGTTGATTGGGGATTTATGAAGGGATATGAGTTACACTAGTTACAGGGTTTAATACCTGTCGATATCCTGTGGGGGGGGGGGGTAGATCTATAGTTTGTAGGGGACTGACTCTGATCCCTGTTTTACACTCACAAAATAGTGAACACCCAACCAGTCAAGTATATTATGCATGCGCACTTATTATGTAAACGTACGCGCATTCCATTCTCGAAAAAACTTAGAAAACAACATACACATTTGAAAACAGACGACTTATTGTTAGAAACTTGAAGGAATGACTAATTCTTATTTATATTTACATTTGACAATTTCCTTGGGGTTTATAGAACAATATATCTTCAATTAATTATATTTATATAAAAAATTACAAAAATTTTAACTGAAACGATTAGAATAAAAAAACATCACTTTGATTCTTGAGGGGAATGTGGGGCCGGGGAACAACATACCATCCATAAAAAATAAATTTAACCCAAAGGTCGCATTTTTTTCTACACTTAGTGCCCTGATGAAGATTTTTTGTGAAAAGTGATGGTGCAGTTGACGCATGTGCAAGATGTACAAATTTTCTATTAAGTCGCCAAAGCAGTGAAGATTAAAAATATCGCCTTTGCTAAGGCCGGTCGGCGAAAATCTTGTGGTTGGCATGCTCAGCAAGTTCCGATTGACAGTGGTTCTCTCAGTCTCGGTTTACAATTAGTAATTCAATTTTAGAACAGGAAATTACTTATTGACGTATTTCTGTATCTTTCTAATTTTGTTGTAGAACTAATTTTAACTTATTTCATCCTAAACCTATTTGGATCAGAATTTAACCGACAAAGAAAAAAATGGTAGATACGAGAAAAGTAAACAAATTCAGGACTTTTTTCAGGACAGTTCCTGACTTTTTGCTGAACATTTCAGTAAACTTTAATAATTAAATTAAGAAAGAAACATTTATTTGTGTGTTTTAATTTATTAATTTAGTTTTAAAAACTCAATTCCTAAGCTACTTCCGAAAAGTTCATTTAGTTTCCGGAGAATTTTTGGAATTTTTGTCTACCCCCAGTATGTAATCTTTAACATTTTTTGTAATTATTACTATAAAAAAATACTGATCCGATTTTAGACTTCTACTTGGAGTTTAGAAATTCTATCTAAAAGTAGAGATACTTTTACTGTTAATCAATGAGCATTTAATATATTTCCTCATATCCGGGAATTCGGAACAAGTTCAGGACTTTTCCATTCACTTTTTTGTTTTTAAGTACTTAAAAGTCGGGATGGTGTTAAACTGGGAATGGTTATTAAAGTAGTGACAATCAATAGGCATATTTATATTATAAATTTAAATCAGTTTAGATAATCTTATTCAACATTTACGGTTTTTGATTATTTGATGAAAAAGAAAAGACCGGTGCGGTAATTTCACACTTATGTTAATTTTGTTGACCAGATCTGTATAAGTAATTATTTTAATTTTAGTTTTTTCTGTCACATTTTTTACAACTTATGAAATCAATATTTTAAAAATATTTATATAAGAAAAAACTAACATCAAAATAATGTTATAATACAGTGATTTCCTTTCATATTACAAATTTGTTTGTTTCCAAAGATCTTTCCATATTATGTCTTCCTGTCTGATGAGTGCTTCTGGGAAGTACCAACCAAAGGTTTAGAATGATAAAAAGCACTGTTGCAAGTCTGGGCCAGCCACGCATGATGGTTACTAACCGGCCCATTAATAGCCGTTTCACGTAGGCGGTAGCACTGGCAAGTGTATAGTAAGGGAATAGTTGATGTTGGATTAAATTATTAATCTCAAGAAAGCTGCCTCGACAGTGTTTACAAAGCCAGAGTCCGTTGCCTTCATTCATATGTTGTAATATTTCCATGGTGTGACAGGGTCGAAGACCTAACTTGAAGAATGTCACATTTTATTTTTAAACTTTGAATAACAATATATTCCATGGAAAAAAATATTTACCATTTGAAAAAAATACAAAAATTGTATCAAAGTTTTTTATTAATTGTGTTAAATATTCAACATTTTGCTACATATGTATATACGTTGAGGAAGAATATACATATATTTATTTTTCTCTTCGGGGATATTGATAAGAAAAAACGGTACCAATTGTGCACACTAAATGCTTTGAATTCCATTCGGATCGTGTAATTGTAAAAAAGCGACGCGTGATCAACTTATTATTTCAGATAAAATATTTCAGGCTATTGTATTTTTAAATGCTGACATCACCTTTTAATAAATCTGTTAGAAATTTTTTTCTGAGTAATTTCCTGGACAAAGTGCTCAATTTGTTTAAAAAATTAATTGCAGTTATAATTAGGCAATATGTATGCCCTATGGTTACGGAATTTTCCAAAGGGGTTAGTGTTACGGAAAATTCCGTAACCATAGACAGTGCGTTATTATTAATTATTATTTTTGTGCCAAAGTATTGAAGTTTTGTGTGAAAACTTTGGACTATAGCGAAAGCTTTACAAAGGTTTGCATCATTTAATGTTAAATCAGCAGTTTAGAACTTTGCATCATTCTCAAGAAGCATATATGTGGCTTATACAAATGTACATACAAGTGGTGTATGTAAAAATACACACTCATCTCGGATCAAAAAGCCCAGTAGCTTGGAGGTGAGCACCTCGGAGCGTACGTGACGTTTGCGGGTTGAGGAGGGCAGGAACGATGTCTCCTGATTCTGTGGGGTATCTGGGTGGGGGAAATATCAGCGTTGCCAACGTTCGCACAAATAATCACCATCGCGCACGTTTTCTTTTTTTTTTTTTTATTATTTCTAAAATTATTATCAATTATTATCTATATAGATCTCAACATTTTTTCTACCATTGTACAAAATATCGACTTTAGTTTATTGTTATTTTCTTCATACGCAATTCTTATACTATACCAGGCTTCTGAGTAGGGCGGGTCGAAAGTATTGCATTTTGACCAATCAAATCCCGAATATGAAAAAATTGCCTTTTCTAATCAGGATGGAGTTTACATTTTTTTGTCAATATGATAGTGAGCCATTACGATCTTGAAATTTTTACTTTTTTTCTATGAAAGTAAAAATTATGGCGGATTTTTATTTATGTAGAGATTGTGGCGAAAATTAATAATAAAAAATGAACAAAAAATATTGTTGTCCTAGTTATGTTGTTTTGATAATTCGCAAAAAATGAGATTTTTTAAATTGCTGAATGAAACTTTTAATTAAAAAAACTTTCAACATTTTAAAACTGATATGTCATTAGCTTAAAGTGGACAATCTACCCATTATTATTAAAAAACTTACAAAAAATTTGATTTTTTTTCAGTTCTTCAAAACCCTCTAAAATCAGAAATTTAATAACTAAAATCAGAGAATATATTTCTTTTGTTTAATTTGAAAATAAAAGGTTTATTCAGCGATTTGAAAACTCATTTTTTTCACCATTTAAAAAAATCATAACTGAGGTAAAATGAACTTTTGTTAATTTTTTATTTTTTATTATTAATTATCGCCACAATTTCGACATAAAAAAGTCACCATGATTTTTGCACGTATAAAAACAAAATATAAATTTTCATAGTCATGGTGACTTGTTATAATATTGACAAAATAAAACAATAATTGTAGACTCATCATGATTAGAAAAGGCAACTTTTTTTCTTCAAAGTCATTCTCGTATTACCCTTTCCCTCCTATTTTCAAGATATTTTCTCTATGTTTTCATACTTACATACTTTCTTAATGCTTAATTCAAAAAGCACTTCCTAAAAAAAAATTATGAACCCTAGGGTGCGCAGCCAAATCCCGATTTTTAAATTTTGTAAAACCTTGAAGCGGAAATTTTTTATGATATTTTTTGTTGTTGTAAAAAATCAGCGTTTTTTAGCGAAAAATTAACTTTTGACTTCGAAAGTCTGCCATTTCGTCAAAAAAATATTTGTACATCTAGTTTCGTTCAATCCCAGGCAAAAACTGTTTACTGTCGAATGCCGTTGGATTTTTTGATTTCGGATGATCCAGGCTTGAGCCACTTTACACACCGCAAAACGCCTTTTTTTGGATCCCTCGTAGATTGGCTGTAATGCCCTTGTTTATTACTCTGTTATCATGAGAAAATTATTGTAACTTCTTGAAAATGTGGTAATCGAATGTTAAAACATTGGTGACAAAATAAATAAACCTGTCTTCATAAAAAAATCGCAAAAAATGGCTTTTTTCTACTGAAAAGGTAGAGATCCCCTTAAATTTTTTCATCAGTTCTAAGTAAACAAAATATTAATAATATTATTGCATTTAAATTTCAACTCTTCTGTCAAAGAGGGCAAACGCCACACAGTCCCTCGCTCTTGGCTCATTGTCAGTGAAAGGTAGCTCCCAATTTTCAACCTGCATTGAATTCCCTAAAATTAGTGACATTTCGGTAATTCCAACCTCAGCTTACCGAAGCATGAAATTTGATTGTGTGTAAAAACTGAGATTATCTTCCTTCCACCAGGAAATCTAACAGAAAGGTTGGGTAAAAAGCAAGTTTCTCTGGAAGAGGTTAAGAAACTCGCAAAATTTCCGGGGACTTACACTCAGTCTTTCTTAAATTGGACATCCAAATTCAGCTTGTGTTGTATCCGCTCACAAGTTTCAAGATAGACAGTACTATCAGATAAATTACAGCTAATTATTTTATTTTCAACATGCAATGAGTAAAATATAAGAAAAAACAGTATTTTTTGGAAAACTTTAAGTTTAGAGGGTGGCCGTAGGTCAAGAAAATCCTGGAAATCTGGGAAAAGTCAGGGAATTTCTAAATTTATATAAGAGGCACTTTAAATAACTTTCAAGGTTAATACATTTGAAAATTTTAATTTGCAATGGTTTTATTATGTTTATAAAAGATTCTATATTGAAAATTTTACAAGATTAAGATTCTGCTCTTTGAATATTAATGGTCAGATAAAATAAAAAATTGGTCACGGAAAAATTAAGGAATTTTGTAAATGAAGTTTTGCTGATAACATGATATAATATTCTTGTTGCCCTGTATTTTTTTTTTTTTTCTGTTGATTCCTCCTGACGAATATATTTTCAATTAAAAGTTTTATTATTTGGTTAAAAATTCAACAGTTATGTTCAAAAATAAATTTTCTATTGAAAATTCATATTTTGGCGTTGAAAATTCTTCTGAAATCTTTTTTGGTTGAAAATTCAACTATTTTTTTATAACTCGTCTGTTTGGTTTAAAAATTCATCTGTTTTAGTAGAAATTTCATTTTCTTTATAATAGTAAAACTGTTTGGTTGAAAATTAATCTTCTTTGGCTGACGATTCGACTATTTTGTTTAAAATTAGTCTTTTTTGGTTAAACTCAACTATTTTTTATTTAAAATTCGTTAAAAAGTCATCTTTTTTGGTTGAAAATTAAAATATTTGATCTAAGGTTGAAGTACTTGGTTAAAAAATAATTTTTTTTTGTTAAAGATTCATAATTTCAGTACGGTCCCATATCAACTATTACATTTTTTTTGAGAATTCATATTTTTCAACTATTTTCATGAAAATTCAATGTTTTCGCTGAAAATCGAATATTTGGTGAAAAAGTCACCTTTTTTGTCGAAAATTCAAGTTTTTTGTTAAAAATTCGTCCTTTTGGAATGGAAATTCATCTTTTATGGTAGAAAAGTAATCTTGGTCAGGGAAAGTCAGAGAATTTTGAAAATAAAGTTGTGCTGTCACCCTTATTTATTTATTTAAAAATCATGGTTTTTCATCGAAGCCAAATACAGGAAAAGAACATGCGGAAGAACTTTTCTCAAAGAGCGTCCAGTCATCAACAATGTTTGAAAAAATGACAAGCAAATTTCTTGAAGAAATTCCAAACTGAAAGTGTATTTTAAAAATTAGCATGACTCGTGGAAAATGTTGAAAACATAAAATTGAAAAAGGTGCATGCCGACTGCCTACTACCTCAAGCTTTTTGTACGTGAGCCCACGTAAGTTGGCAACACTTGCCGGCGTTTGTTCGCCTGTTAGGTGGAAGGGGGGAGAGGGGAGCAACCGGGGTAACTACTTGCGCGGCCATTTTGCCGAGCTCAGTCGGAAACCAACTGCCGAGCAGTGAGGACGGTGTACGTATAGCAGGACAGATGTGTTAGCCGAAGGATTTTTAATGTGCTTCCGAGCCCAATTACCGCTGCGAGCGAGAGGCTGTGTGATAGCAACGGAGACAAGACCAACAAGGGTAGTTTTCCTAGAGAGGAAAAAACCAAATCCTTTCGAAAATATACGCGGAGTGGAAAGAAGAGGAGAGAAGAGGTTGTGCAGCAGTTGGAGGCAGAGAAGTTCAAGGAGTACTCGCTTTTCGACCACGAAGAAGATCTCGTCGCGAGTCTCCAGAGGATAGTAGAAGAAATCTGCCTTGATTTTTTCCGTTCCTTTCTTTTTTGGCAGAAAAACGCAGAGGAATTTTTGAGTCAGAGGAGTGCAGTGTCAAAGTCTGTGATAGTATTTATTCGAGAGATATACAGTATAACAGCCAACATCAACGCTAGAAAGAGACAACAGAATATCATTGTTGTCGTCGTCGAGGAATATCCGAAACCGAGTGAAAATTATCATCGTTGATCGGCGACCAAGAGAGAACATAAAAGAGTGTAGATAGGCTTTATATATTTATTTATATCTGTGATACCTACCACTGATATACATCGATCTGATCCCAACGTACAAAAGAGGAGAGCCGATCCGGATACGATCGGCACTAAGAGATTTTTTGTGATTTGTTTCGACGTGGGTGGAAGATTATATCAGTAACTTAGTGGTTAGGCGTTTTTTGTAAATACGACTGACTCTTTTTTATAATTAGTGATACCGGTGCGAGTGCATTGGCAGCGGAGAACGATCCCTGACGATAAAAGGGTGGAAAACACTCCGAAACGGTTGATTGATTGTTGAACTGTTGTACGTGCGACGTGTGCGGAGTTGCGAGCAAAATGGTGGAGAAGATTCTAGAAGACAGCGAGGAGCCTCGCCAGGAGAATGGACGGGGTAAGTTGTTCGGCAAAAAATCCTTTCTAGGGCATCATATTATTTGTCTGGGATGACTCGTGTCAGGTAATGAAATTCAATTATTTCGGCCGTCGTAGCCTGCAGGCACGAACGGGAATAGTGACATGGCCGCCATTTTGTCACCGGTTGCCGACTTGCCGGTTTGTTGTCAAAACAATCATTTGTTTAATGCGCAAACTCGGAATTAGAAAATCAATTTGGTTTTCAAATCCATTTGGTTTATTTTCCAATTTTACCAATTCTGTGCTCACCGTTATGTTCTTTCAATTCAAATAGTTTCGGCGATTTTAACTCATCTTTAGTGGGTTTATTTTTAAATCTATTATTTATTGTACATTCTGCTTATACAGGTTTACTAGTCCTGAAATTAAAAAATAAGTTAGTTTATTTAATTAAATATTTGAGAAAATTATTTCCTTGTCAGAACCTCGGAGGTTTGTACGATTAAATGACAGCTGGTGACAGGAACAGAACTTTCTCGACTTTGGGTCAGTGATTAGCATTCATGAATTGAAACGAGCACAATGGACAATTACAAATCGATAGAATGCCAAGTAAACAACTGTTACATGCAACGACAAAAGGAACTGACATAATATTCTTTGTTGATTAATGACAATTTGCAGGTTTTCAGGAAATTTTGATATTACTAGATTTGGAACTGTTCAATGTTTGTCTGTAAAGTTGTGCAAAATATTACAAATTGAACGCGATATTGACATTTTAAAACTGAGTCTTTCACCTCCTGGTTAGGTCTGCCATTAGCGCTCTGAGGTTGTAAGCGGAAAGTCTGGCTCGATTCCTGCTGCCGGGATTTTTTTTTATTGCAATTGACTGTTAAATTTATTTAAATCAAGTTAGTGTATTCATTTTAACCGTTTTTTCATGTTTCAAGAATTCCTAATGTAATTTTTTGTTAAAAAACAGCACTCATTACTCTAATTTCAAAGTATGAATATTGTAATAAGAATAGAATATAAATAAAACCCCTATTTTATTGTGATTTTATTCATATTTTGAAATTAGAGAAATGAGTGATGTTTTTTAACAAAAAAATGCATAATTAATTTTTGTCATACTGCAAAAGGTTAAATGAATATTTTAGCTCGATTCCAATAAATTTCATAGTCAATTGCCATAAAAAAATGCCGGCATCAGGAATTCAGTCGGGTTCTATTCGGTTACAAACTCGAAGCGCACACTGTACAAAATTTTGTTTTGTAATTGTACCATTTTGAGCGTCGAGAGGAAAATTACCTACTCTGAACATGGCGTTTTTGAAGACGATAGTAACTGTACTTTGAGGTCATGTACTTATACTGAGCGGGCGTTTAAAATCGCAATGGCTTGTAAATTTGGTAGGAGGTTTGTTTTCGTCAAACAAAGCTAGGATTCGAATATTCCGAAGATAATATTAATAATGTTAAGTTTTTAACATTTTACGGTGGCGAGAGAGTAATATTTGTAACTATTATACTTTTATTAAGTTTATCTCTGAGGCCTACGCGGGTGAGGTATTTTTTAAAGGTGCATGTCTGGTCTAACCGGGAGTTGAATGACTCTTGCATCATGGTCCGTAAAACTTGCATGGATTTTTAAATTCGTTTTTCCCCTTGTAAGGTTGAAACTTTTAATATCACTCTTCAATATTCATACCTGAATTTTCAGAAACATGTAACTGAAATTGTATGCAGTTTTCTAATTTTGAAACCAAATAGTTTGTTTGAAGTGAAAGAGAAACTTCAGAGTTTAGTCTTGACATCTCAGAAGTAAACAATTGAAAAGTCTAATAATCGAAGTCGATATGTGCTGCATAAATTATCTTTTGAAATTAAACAACCATTATTATTATCAATATAACTTCCTGTCGCGACGAAAGGAGCAAACAAGTCAGTAAACCATCAAGACTATATTCTTGTACATCTTCACAACCACAGTTTCATTTCCCATAAGCATAATGAATAATGAATTACCCTATCAAGCTCTGAAGATGACAAACGACCATGACGATTCTCTTCTTTCGAGATAAAGTCTCTCATTTAGCATTCTCGACTGAATGGATTAGCTTCAAAGAACGTGATGCGTATCCCGTGACTCGTTTCGCACGTTACGAGTGGAGACACACGAAAAGTGCATACGTATTCAGAGCAAATCGGCCGTTTTTAAACAGAAGTGCTTACTTCTTCCATGTAACGACACAGATTTTGCGATACTGGTATTACCTTCAAAGAGGATTCGCTTCTAAATTCTAGAAGTCTAGTATTCTAGATTCGAGGCACTCATCCAAGCTAGGCTACGTGCACATGTTTACAGTTTGTTTTACTTGAAAGTAGACAGGCCAGTGCAATATATAATTTTACTCAGAGGGAATGTATTTTCGTGCGATACAGACACCAATTACTAGAGCCCGTGCATGAGTTCAATGACTGGTACAGAAAAGGAACGCCACCATCATCTTCGTGTGATGTGTCATTTACGCGTACGATATTTTCACCATCCACAGATCACGCTAGTTTTATTCGAATGCTACTTTTTTTATGACGCCTGCTTTTTTGTTTGCGAAACCCAGTTCGTCTGCCGTCTGAAAAAATGAAAGTCTAATCGCTCGGTATAAAGTTCCTTTTTGCTAGAAGCAAGAAGATGGCATCTAGTTAATTACTTAAAGAGAGATTGATCACCATTTAAATTTCCAATTACAGTTTCAGGAATTAAGGTTTTCTTTTATCGTCTTTCAAGTGGTATTACAGTACAAATAGAAAATGGTTAATGGCCGTGAAAAACTTCCTAGAAAGTAGATGATGATTCATGCACTTCGCAGTAATAATTTAATCGTTAGACAAGTAGTAAATCTTTTTACTTCGGTCTAACTTTAATGAAAAATTATAAACTGACTGCTAGGCTATCCGGCTAGTTCGTTACTTCTGTTTGTCTTATTTTCAAGTGCTAGAGTTTGCAGCTTGATGTGGTGCTGAAACTTTCTGATCAAGAGATAACGATCAATAAACTAAACAGACTGTAATTGCGATTGAGCTTGACCCCTTAATAATTTGCACCAACTCAATCTAAAGTAAATTGAAAATAACTTCAGCTCAAGATCAATGAATTAGTCCTCAAATTGTCCCAAAATTAAAGGACATATATTTTTGTTCAATAAACGAGGCTGGGACTCTTACATAACATTTGGAGTTTAACCTGTTTGTTCAAATTCAAGGTCATTCAAGATAGGCATTGATTGTCGTAAAGCTCTGTTGCCAAAATTTAAGAGGAGCTATACTTCCGGATAAGCTGGCTCGTGGCTCCTTTGTCCCTTTTAAAGCAGATGTACCCCTTTAAGGATTATGCTATGGGGAAATAGGTTGCATCAAGGCATGGACATGCGCAAAGCCATTCTCCCTTTGTTCTTTGTTCGTTATACCCATGATGCCTTCCCCTTTACTTTTTCTTTCAACCACTACTAACCCACATCACCCTACAAAATTACGTGTCTGATTCTACCAACGCGGGCGCGGTGTTGCAAATTTTCCTGTTTTGTAGGGGAAGGACGCTGGCTTCCATTTTCAATCCTGGATCCACACGTTCCAAATCCAAACTGTTGAAATGACAAAGAAAAAGGGACGCCTGTTGAGCAACCTTGAAATTCGAGCTTCAGATCTCAGATAAAAACCAAATTACAGAATTTTCGTAGTATCTGACAGATGCTATTTTTAATGACAGTAGAAGCTTGAAGAAGTTACGCGGAATTTTAAGACTAGTTTCAACCCTGCGCGGTACAGTTTTCAACGTGTTGAATCGTTTCAAAAATTTCATGAATACTTTTGAATCCTTCTGGAATGTGAACCCATTATTATTTAAGCACAAAAGTGATTAAATTTGTTGTTATAGATTGGTATTATGAACGAAACACACAAGAAAAATGTTGACCTAAATTTCAACATTTAAAAAATTAGTTACGATAAAAAAATTACCATGGATTATCATCGAGGATACCCTAATATTCAAGAAAAACTGCGCTTTTATAGTTTCTGATAAAAAAGGATAATTATTGAAGCGTTTGAAAATGCACAAAAATAATATTTTTATACATAAAAGTGATTTTAAATGAAAACTTAACACTAAAATATTGAAAAAGAAATAAATAAATCGATAAAAACAAAACTTGTAAACCGCAACTGTTACCCACATGTCGGTCGCACTAGGTCATTTTCGTCCCTCTAAAAAGTTCATACGACGGCAGTTAAGTTACTGACTGGCCGAGGGCGGCCAGAGACTGCGCGTGCAGGTCCGTGCACCTGCCTTTTTTCGGTTTGACAGGAATTTCAAAATTAAATTTCGCTTGGGATGAAATGGACCCATGTGCGACCGCGCAGAGTTAGAAAGCGTTCGAAATTCGCAGGGCTGTCGCCACAGTCACTTTTATTTACGTTTTTTTCTTCTCAAATCGCTTTTTAGTCACTTTTTTAGGATGTAATCAGTTTTAAAATAAAAAGATGACTTAAGTAAATTAGACAAATTAGAGAGCCGAAGGATTTCTCAATTTTATTGCATTTTTTACAATTACTTTGACTTCTTTTGCATTCATCCTGGATTCTCTTTGCTTTTTAATATCAGTGGAATATTTGGTATTAATTTTTTTTCAAATCCATTGAATTCCCCCTGAATTCTTATCAATTTATCCTGCATTTGTATAAATTGTTTTAAATTCTTTTGAGTTCTCTCGATTTTGTTAAACACTCGCTGAAATCGTCAGAATTCACTTGAATTCTTCTACATGTCTACTTAGTTCGATGGATTTAAAAAACAAATTTAGATTTTTTTTGATTAACCCTGAAGCCTTTTAAACTCACCTTGAAGAATTCTTAGACATTTTATCAATGTTTCTTGAAATTCCTCGAATTGTTATAAATTTACTCAAATTTTATTGAAATTAGTAGCATATTTTGGACTTTATGAATTTGTTTCAATTCTCTTGAATTTGTATGCATTGAATCGTATTCTTCTCTATTCCTCTAAATTCACTGGGATTTCAGTTAAATCATGTTTTTTGTTTTAATTTATCCTGGATTTGTTCAAATTTACCTGGAATAAATCCTTCAATTATATATTTAAAATTGTTCAGTAGTAAATTCTGTTTTGGCACAAAAGGTATTGGAATCCCTGGGATAGATGCCATCTATTAGCATCCCTGTTATTATGGCTCATTTCCACCATGGGGCAAATCCTATAGTAAGTGGCATAAACCATCCTTTCTCAATGAATAACCAAGTACCTAAGTATATTTAGGAACCTAATTACCACTTTTGAGTGAAAGCCTAAAGCTGTTTGGCTGAATTGAAAGCCAAGCTGATCGGATTTTCAGATACTAATTTCATTCACCCTTTAGTCTCGCATCTAGTATTTAAACCTCTTTGACGGTTATTTTTAAATGCTAAAACTAAATTCCGAAATTGTTCCAATCTAATAAACTTATATATCTAAAGGGAAATAAATCTTGTAAATTGTTAAACGTAGCACAACTACTATATTAAAATACATTCTATAAGTCTATTTTTGATTTAAAAAGTAAGTAGTTCCTGGATCATAAACTTGATCTCGTGGGAGCGTTTTCTTGAGGAGTAAGTATATGCTCTATTGAGAGAGATTTACGATCGATCTTCGAAGCCAGAACTCCAGAAGATTGAGATCGAGATCATCATGGGTGGAAAAGCGACAAGAGACAATGAAGTGAGCCTTTTGCCACAACGTATGAACGTCGTGCACAGTTACCGAGCAATATAAGTGTTCTCGTTTCTGATTTCTCTTGAACCCACGCGATTTAACGCCCACCGATTACTGGAGGAGCGGCTCAGCAATGCGCATTACGGAACACAGCAATTTCCACGTATGCTTGTCACCGCGAAGAGTTCCTAGGACTTTGTTCTTCCGTGGCCCCCATCATTTGACATTCCAATTTCTTAGACGTTAATCGGCTTTCTAGGGAAAAGTTTCCTCTTGACTGCAGAACTCTTTCGTTTTAAATCAAGGTTCTCCATTTGATTCAGTTATTGCATCGAGCAGGGTTGCTACAAGTCAGGGACTTTAAAACTGGTCAGGGAATGTGAGGGGAAACCGGAAAGAGTCAGTAAATTTTCGATAAACTGAAGTTGAAGCTTAGGGATCGTCCACAAATTACGTAAGGCATTTTCTTGCAAATGTTTTTGGTTTAAAATTAATTCAAAAATTAATTTTATTAATAAATTAAACATTCAAAGTCTTTTGGTTCAATGAAAATTTTTTTCTTTATAGACTGAAAAAAATGTTTTTTTTTTTTTTTTTTTTTTTTTTTTTTAATTCTTCTTTTTGGTTTGAAAATTAAACTATTTTGATTGGGGATTCAAGTAGTTTGTTAAAAATTCGCATTTTTTTTGTTAAATTTAACAGTTTTTGTATTTAAAATAAAAACTTTTTTGTTGGAAATCTCAACTATTGCACATTTTGTTGTGAGGATTCATTTTTTTGCTCTAAGCCTCATCTCTTTTATTGAAAATTTAACTATTTTGTTTAAAATTCCTTTTTTTTTTGTTGAAAATTATATATATTTGTTTTATATGACTGTTGTCATTTCATTAAAAGACTTAAAAATAAATTTATACGCAAACTTTTGTTCTGTATTAACTTCATTGATCTCTTGGGCGTAAGGTTGTTTTTATATTATACCTAAGAGAAAAATGTATAACGGTCAGAGAAAATGCAAGTAATTTCGAAATAGGAATTTTTTAGCAACCCTGATAAAGTTTAAATTGTTGAATTCTACATTTCCACTAATCGGGGTGGAATATACAAAATACTACAACTTCCTTTCCATTGATGTAGTACCGAATTCATCTGCCCAGTACTTGTTTGTTATTTCCCCTTATTTTTCCCCTCTTGCATTTTGATCGCGTTGCTTAGGGTGGCGAACAAAGCACTCTACTTGGGGTAAATTCATTCCCTAAAAATCGACCGACCTCTCCAACTGCCACTAGAGAAGGTAAGGACAAAGGATTCCAAAAACAAAACAAAAAATAATATATCTTATATTAACGAAACCTGATATAATCAATTTCGAGACCACAGTTATCAGGTATCTCAATAACATGAGATAAAGAAATTGAGTGATTGTACTCTTAGATAACATACGTAAGTGATTAATTAGTTATTAATTCTCTCAGAAGTAGAGTGGCTTCATAATATTCTCTTGAATGCAACCAGATCTTTAAAAACTTCCGTAGATAAGATAGTTTATTCTCAGTCAGTCAGGTCATTAACTTTCTTATTATTTATAGACTCGGATGTTCCTTGCTTTATGACAAATAAGTTTCATAGATTCTGTTTTTGTTTTGTGCAAAATTCTATAAATATAAGCGAGAATATAAGTTATAAATTTTAAGTTAGAGAGATGTTATTGAGCAGTTTTCCAGGAAAGTTACGGGGGACTAAAAAACAGGAAACGCGTTTATTTTCTATTTTTTTTCTTTATTATCAAATAGGATGTTTTGTTTGATTACTCTGCGTTTCGAATCATTGCACCAGTTTTCCTTCTACAGTTTGTACCACAGCTCTCATTAAACACATTACAATATTTCATCATCTTCAGAGAATCAGAGAGCATATAACGTAGTTGAATTTGTAATTGGCATCTGAAACAATTGAGAGCAATCAACGATGCTTTGGTTAAAAACAAAAACAGCTATATTTTCGAAAATCAGGCAAATATGTTCTATTTTATTGATCTTGTAAAGGTATACTAATTTCCTCAGATTTCTAATATATCCTTATTTTGATTGAAGCGTCCTAGCAGCGTCA
This sequence comes from Andricus grossulariae, assembly GCA_011634705.1. NCBI lineage: Eukaryota > Metazoa > Arthropoda > Insecta > Hymenoptera > Cynipidae > Andricus > Andricus grossulariae. The sequence continues at coordinate 29,302 of JAABKJ010000484.1, read as the reverse complement.
TAATTTGCATATAGGTAATTCTAATTATCACAAGACTTTGTTGGGAAAGTGAAAACATATCGAAACTCACTTTTTGAAATCTAGCCTAGCTCATTAGAAACAACTGAAATGTTATTTCTTTCAACTTCAAAACAGAAAAAATAGGATTTCAGTACAGAAAATAAATAATTAAAAATCCTATGAACTTAAAAGTTATTTTTCTGTGATCTCTTAGCTGGCGGAACCGGTTTGGTAAAACCGGTACGTCGGACCATGTATGTAAGGCAAACAGATGCTTCGACTTTGTAAAGAACAAATATTCACTTAGCGACGTATATTCTTCAGATTACAATTACATCATAGTCTTTCAATCTTTGCTAATTTATTGCCATTAGGATTTACACTTCAAAAATGGTAGATTATTGTTTAAAAATTATCCCAATTCTTTATGGTATTTGTATTTCGCTATTTTAGATCTGGTACTTCCCGAGTATAAAGTTCCACTCAAATAAAATTTAGCACCCTCATTTATTTCTCTTGTGAGGGGACAGGAATTAAAATAGAAGTGTCTACTTCGAATTTTCGAGAAGCGCCTTCGGTCATGATACTCTGTAAAAAGTTTCGTGTAATGTTACCACAGATATCATTGGATATAAAAATCCCAGTGATGACTGAAATTGCATGAAATAGCGAAAATATTCTGTACTTTTCCCCAAATTTTTCATACACATCTGTAGTTAAATTCCTATGGTGTATCTAGTACAATGACACGTTTATATTGTCAGTTTCGTATGTTTATCGAGAAATTTCTTTCGAAATTAGTTGAACTTAACAATAAATTTGTAATTTTATAACAGAATTCTTAGGAAAAAATTACAGAACGAAAGACTCTTTGTATAGATAATAGAGTTTTAGGAGTACCGGTGGAGGGTAGCTCTAAATCAGAATTTCCTTGAATTCCTGGTTAGTAGTGCGTACGTGCAACTTGTCGGTTGTCGGCAGTAAGAGACCTTGGGTGAGGCGTCTCTTCGATTTTCAGCTGCAGCGAGTCCCAACCCCACCTCGTTGTATGTCTTCATACTGACAATGCATTTGCGTCAGTGTGCACACAAACACGGCATTCTAGAAGGTACACAAATTGCCAACCGTCGTTTCCACAAATACCGTTTAGGTAGGTGTCTTTGGTGCTCGTTAGTTGGCATGGACTTTTTTTGTTTTGGCTTTATTCATTTATACGCACATCCAATGATTCAATGCTCACATTAATGCCCTCTCATCATTAAATTGTTTCTATCTGATTAAACTGATCTCATCTAGAAGTGCGATGAAACTGGGCATTGCCCCATGATGGCTCTGATTCCTCTAGACAGTTATTGGAATGGTAAACAGGAATCAGTATAAAAAAAAGTATGTTTTTAATAGTGAAAAATTACGATGCAGAGTGACTAATCATCTCGCCTTAGTCGCAGTTATCGATAAGTGATTAAAAGTCGAACAATAAGTTACATCATTCCTTTTAGTTGTTGATAACGAAAGCACGAATGTCACGTGCTTTTACCACGACCTAACGCTACATACAATTCGCAAACAAAACATGTTGTGCAACTGTCGTCGAATTAATAACGTTTTCTTTTAAACTTTCTGAGGGATATGATCCAAAGAGTGAATTCAAAACTGTATCAAACGAATTTCAATTCATTCCACGATGGAGATTAAATTGCCACCATTTAATGGTAAATAAACTAAAGACCAATTACTGACGCGCAGATGGTATACTAATATGGAATTGTTGAGAGAGGAGTTTTAACGCATAGAGTGCTTTTTGAATTGGCGAGCCCAATTTTTTTTATTCGGCTCCGAAATGCAGAAAAGATTTAGCAATTGAGTCACGAATTACTTTCACAAACGTGTAATTTCTAATTCGCGATTAAGTCTCGGAGACATTACTTTCTTTCAATTGCTCTCAATCAGCTAATACGGAAGTTGACACCATGGTTCATGGAGCTGGGGGACCTTTATTTGAAATTGAAACCGTGCAGGTCTTTTGAGACATAGAAGCAATTTTAAAATTATGTTTTGTAAATACATGTATCTAAATTTTTTATTTTATTGTTTTCAGGTGATGGTGTTTCGTCGACAGGTGAGCCGCTGACTTCGGTGCAGGCTCGCCAGGAAGAGGCCAGGCGCAAGAGGCGCAGGAAGAAGAGATCTGGATCATCCTTGGTATCGTCTTGTTTCCAAGGTAAATTGAGGCAGCAACTTAATTTGTCATATTGGGGTTACGTCGTTGCGAGGTCGATGTCGGAAGGCATTTGAGAAAGAGGGATGTAGAGGGATAGAAGGGAGAAATTGCGAGATAAGAATTTCTCTTGAAAACCTGCACTAGGTCAAACCTTCTCGTCGTATAGGTACGTAGTGCGAGGTACGCGATTCAACCAGAGTTCATTCTTGCAAACCGGAAATACTTCTGCAATGAGTCTCGTGATAATTCTATTTCTCGGGACCGGTGAATTAAATTTTTTAATTTAAAATTTATTTAGAAACGCTCTCTTTGGATTCAAGATGATTGGATTGAGCGAGAATCGATTTCACCAATCGGCATAGAGGTGGCGATTCCCCGTTTGGTTATTCAGAATGACTCGACTTTCAAAGTGGGCGATCGATCGGAGCTCGTTGGGAGAAACCCGTACGACCGCTTCGGTTAGAGTTCTCGAACCTTCTAAGCGTCAGTCTAGAACTAGAGTATATATTCTGTTTTATAGCTGACTGAACTTCATTTGCTGAATAGATGCACTCAACTTGGCGAGCGAATACAGTTTAATATTATTGCATCATCTCGTGGTCGATTCGCGAATCAAGCTTCGGTAATTCTCGGGACAGGTCGGTTTTCATTCGGGCTCACCTTGATTCGTGGGAAAAACGAAATAAGCGAGATTACCACTTTGCGGCATACAGGGTGTCCTGACTTTTTTTTTCTGAAACCTGTGACAAGGAAGATGAAACCTCCATTGCCAACCTTGGCAATTTATCGCGATTCTGGTGATCCATTTTTTTGGGGGATTTGGTGATCCAGAAAGTGCCCTCAATATCGGTCAAGTGCCCTCAATATCGGTCATTCTTGCTCAACACACTCAAAAGATTCACAAACACCTACACATAACAATTTTTGAGGTAGGCGATTTCTTCCAAATCTAAAAATGGCGACTAAAGTATCTAGTTTGTTGGCAACCCTAAACATAAGATTTGACTCTGGTAGGCTTCTAAAGTTTTCTCTTAATTTTCATCTTCAGATTTGGAAATTTGATTCTATTTTTGAGTTAATAAAGTTCAGTTTAAAGTTTCTTGTTTTTAGGGAATGTTTCTAAAGGTTTAAAAAATTGAGTCGTGATTGTTCCCATGGAATTTGACATTTGGATCTCTAATGCAGGAAATGTAGTTCCTTCCGTAGAAAGTTAGGCCCAGTTGTCATTCCACGTCCCTTTGTCTAAAACTGAATCCACACGATAGGAATAGCATTTTTCTGACGGCGACGAAGTCTTTGAGCGTCTTTCGAATTTCGAGTAGTCAGTAGGTTGTAGACCTCTCGCTATCCTTGGATACTTCCGCGTTTACAAGCATGACTCGGTTCATGAATATCACCCAGATTACACGGTGTTGGTTGATACAAGGGCCATTAGAGATGAAGCAATCTTTTTCATTAGAATTTATAAAGTTGCTTTTCAAAAATCCCATTCGTGTTTAAAAAATTTAATATATCTCTAACTTTCAATTTTCGATTGATCAAAATCCAAGATAATGTTAAGTGGATAAAGTAAACCTGGTATTTTTGGTAATTATTGCAAATCTAATTTCTTGACTAAATTGCAGTCGTTCTCAAATCGGGAAATATTCCACCTTTATTATCTTTACTCATGGAAAAATCCTAAGAAAAATCTCGTTTCTTTTAAATTGGATGATTGAGCTAAATCGGGTTAAATTGACTCTTGATGAACACGGTATATTCACGCTCACCGGTAAGAACAACAAAGTATCCAGTTTAACCAGTACGTTTCTAATACTAATACAACAATGAGTAACGTGGAAATTAATTGCAAACTAAAAGACCTTCACTTCGAAGGACGCTTATTGTCTTCATTGAAGTTGGAAAACATTTCTTAGTCTTGAATTATGATCCATTTCTATCCGAATCCGAGATAAATTATTACTAATCAGGATGATGAAACTCTCGCTTCTGCTTACATCTCAGACCAGGCTTGAACAGTTTGTACAGCGATTTCGTCAGGTTGGAGCAGGTAGAATTTTTCGACCCTCAGTCCTTAGGCTTCTTAGGCTTAGGGCACAGTAAACAAATAATAGGAAGCAGTTTACTACGGATTGTTCAAACTGGTGTCGACTTTCCAAGAACCAGTGAGCCTTGTTAATTTTTTCATCATCTTTCCTTTTTTTCTCTCTTCTCTCCGATGACGAAATAGTATTATGTTCGCGAGTTTTTGCTCTCATGAGATCTTTGTATTTTTAAGCACTTCCTCCAGGGAAGTAGAATCGCTTTATTGGTTTTCAGCTATATTTTGTGTCTGCAGCGTTGCCAAGCCGAGTTTACAGCATAGAGATATGCCTGAAGTAGGAAGAGAGGGAGCGAATTGTAATGGAAGAAAAGTACCAAATATTCAAAAAGCCTCGGCCGGTTTCAATTGAAATACATATTTCATGAAAATCGCAACCTTTTATCAATTCATCAATTTATCAATTACTAAGTCTCGAATGACATCGCAAATTTTTTAAGGCTAAATTTTTTGAATCTAGCCAAAAGATATTGGAAGACAGGTGACTAGTTAGACGAGAGTCTAGAGAAAACTTTTATCCAGAGTGTACTCTACAGTCTACACTACAAATCGTGACGAGGACGGGAGTGAAGGGGAAAGGAGAAAGGGAACTGGTATAGAGTGAAAGATATGAGGGTGGAAGGAGATGGAAGCGCAGTTGCGCTGTGGTTGAACGCCTACCCCTTTGACCTTGACATTGCCTTCTCATATACCCAGGACACCAATCATGGGTAACTGAGAACTTTCGACTATAAAATTAGACTAATTAGGCGTGTCAAATTGTCCATCCTTTGGCCACTAGAAAAGATGTCCGATAATCTGAACAGTCATTTCAAATTTCTGGGATTCAAAATAAATTAGCTTTACTATCTATATCTATAGGTTGAAGTTGAGAACCAATATCAGGAGCAATTAAATCGCTCCAGGTTCACGATCAAGGGGGACGTCTGGAGTTTGTTAATTTTTTTATTTGACCATAAAATTCCGTTGCCAAATACTACGCCGTTTGCAGTTGCGTTGCATGAGTCTACTCTAAAATTCATATTTTCGATTTTTGACAAGTCATCGCATGATTCTCAGATTATCGGTAGTCTGATCAAAGTCCGAAACCTTCTTTGAAGTCGACATCGAAATTCTTGACCGTTTTCCAAAAATTGCCAGTTCTTTTATGGCAATAGAAGATGGAAAATTTAAACTACTGTGAGAAATTGACAAAGAATATTTCCTCTGCTCTTGAACTCTTACTGGTAGGAATTTATGTTCTTGCCATGTTTTGATGGAAATTAGCTTTGGACAGTGTCCTTGAATTTTCGCTTCTCGAAGTTATTGTCTTTCACGAAGAAAAGAAATAAAATCTAACTTTGAAGTAACCGAGTAAGGTGACTCACTCCTCAATACGTGTATCAGTATGCATCATAATAACGACTGAAGGATAACAGTGTTGCGCACGTTTGCTTGGCACTTGATATATGCCTGGTCGTTGGTCGATAGGACTCGCTTATACCACTCGAAAGAAGATGAAAAAAGGCGGTTTTACCTTCAGGTGTGCCACCATTTATTGCCAAAGAGAAAAAGTTGTTGGAGGAAGTAGCAGGAAGACCGGTTTTAAAGAAGATTCTACTGGACTTTATTCTCGAAATTTTTAAGGCGAATTTTATTTAGCATGAATTAAAGTCTCTTCCGCATAGTTGATTAAAGCTGGGCAAATTTTAGAATAGAAAAAATTGAAATATATTTCTAAAGATGAACTTTTATTCTAGAACTCTACAAGCTCACCGGAGAAATTCTTGGCGAAGGCGCTTACGCTTCGGTCCAGACGTGTGCCTCATTGTACACCGATTTGGAATATGCGGTAAAGATCATCGACAAAATTCCAGGTCATGCTCGAACCAGAGTGTTCAAGGAAGTGGAGACTTTCCACCACTGCCAGGGACATCCTAACATCATTCAGCTCATTGAGTTCTTCGAGGATGATGAAAAATTCTACCTTGTCTTCGAGAAAATCAACGGTGGCCAGTTGTTGCGCAGAATTCAGGAGAGAAATCACTTCAGCGAGAGGGAAGCGAGTCAAATCGTCAAGGAGATCGCGAGTGCACTCAATTTCCTTCACAAAAAAGGTAATCAACGTTCAACTGAAATAAGTCAAGTACCTCGTAAATCTCCATTTTTGTATGAACCGGGATTTAACTATGAAACTTCTTTTAGGAATTGCTCATAGGGATCTGAAGCCAGAGAACATTTTGTGTGTCCATCCCGACAAGTTGACACCCATTAAGGTGTGCGATTTCGACCTGGGATCTGGGATAAAATTCAACAACTCCTTGTCGAGTCCAGTGGCGACACCGCAGCTTTTGACACCAGTTGGTAGTGCGGAATATATGGCACCGGAGGTAGTGGAAGCCTTTATCGGAGAGGCAAATTACTACGACAAGCGGTGCGATCTCTGGAGTCTCGGGGTTATCATGTACATTCTACTATGTGGCTACCCTCCGTTTTATGGAAATTGTGGCACTGATTGTGGCTGGGAGAGAGGCGAGAATTGCCGATCCTGTCAGCAGATGCTCTTCACCAGCATTCAGGAGGGTAGATATGAATTCCCTGAGAGCGAATGGGCGACAATTTCCGAGGACGCGAAGGATCTCATCAGAGGTTTACTTGTCAAGGACGCTCACGAGAGACTCAGCGCGGAATGTGTCCTTAAACATTCTTGGGTCACTCCTGGACCTTCTGCGGTTGAGGGATGCAGCAGGTCATTGATCACTCCGCATGTTATGAGGTAGAACACGTGTTTTTAAGTTGTGGAAAATCAGAGAATCCAATTCTTAGATTTGCAAGAGCTAGAATCATCTTGAAAGAATGCAATTAAGAAAACTTTTCATTTACATTTTACAGAATGTACTTTAATTTAAAAAGTCGTTAAAACATAAATAGTTGAAATATAAATTCTTCCCGATTTAAATATGAAAATTGGAGGAGCATAGCTCCTCCAATGATTTGTTTTTAAAACAAGGAAATTAAGAAGTAAAGAAAAGTCACGAATTCTTAAATTTCACAAATGAAAGCTTTTGTTTCACAAAGTTGAAGTAATCGGTGAATTTGATTGAAATGATCCAACTTTTAATTTAAAATAAAATTATAAGTAGAGATTTTACTTATCTCACTTTTTCCTATAAAAAATTGGCATACGCACCAAATACAATGAGTAAATTAACAAAAGTTACTCATCATAGAAAAATGTAAAACAAGTGAGAAAAAATGATTATTTTCCTTAAAAATGAGCTTAAAACTTGAAACAAACTAGTAAAGCTTGAAAAATTGACTTGAAAATTTGCAGGAAGTTGAATTTGATTAAAATTTCAAGAATAATTCATATATTTAAAAGTATTTTTTCTAGCATTTTACAAAGGAGCGTTTTAGCTTTTTTATTTCGTATGAAGCTTTGGACCGATAACTTTATTCCAAAGATATTAAGTGAGAATTTGTTATGCAGTTCTATAATTTCCGAGATTTTTGAATGCTTTCGTTTAAAAGTGAACTAACAAATTTATATCGATTTCAGGCGGAACAACTCAGCTCGAGAGCTCTCAGCCTTTGCGGAATCAGCTATGGCAGTAAATCGCGTGGTGTTTCAGCATTTCTCCGTGAATTTGGAGGAGCTTTTGGAGAACAGAGAACCGAGGTTGTCAACGTCCTCGACCGACGAAGATAATCATCCCTACGGTCACATGTCTGACTCCAGTAGTGAATTGTCTGAGCACAGTAAGAACTGCGCGACACATTCTTCTTGTGAATTCGAACCTGGTTCGCGTCTCAGGTCCTGCTCAATGCGTTCGAGCATCGACCTCAGCGATTCTAAGATAATCGGCAAGAATCGGCTGGTTGACAAGGAGAAGAATTTGTTTGGCTTGTCACCGCCCAGCGAGAGTCTGCTGATGCAACGACGTATGAGGGCTCGTTCGAGCCTTCTCCAACGTCAAAGCACGTCAATTGTCGCGTCTCCAAGTGGCTGAGATGCGACACACACTTTCCAAAAAAAAAACAAAAAAAAAGATTCCCTTTCTCGCTGCAGTGATTCGTCTTTATATATACGCTGAAGGATGCCGCCGACAAAAACCGTTTCGTGCATAAGATTGTTGAGTGAAAATCGGATCGAGATGCTTTGCGTCCGATGTTGACTGCAACGAAAACGACGATACCGACGACGATTACTGATGTCAGTAATGCCGATCACTATCAGTGATTTACTGTAATCAGCTCCGTTTAGACAGTTACGTTTGCTTTATTATTTGCCTCTTAAGTGGGTTGCCTTTTGCGAATTATTTATCTTGTTCGGATTGGTGTTCCTTTTTCAGAACGTGTTGTTATCTTACATTTAGATGATTCTTCTAAAACAGTGAAGCGATCGCTGCTCGCTTCTTAATCTGGTAAATAAAACGTGAATTGTCGAGATTACTAGATTTTCAGGAAGCCTTAACTGGTTGATTCTAGATTGTAGACTAATTTGCAGTTTTTTAGAATTGGAATTCGAGGAGTGAGCAGCGATGAAGATTCACATAGACTCAGTAACTTCAGACACGCACATGAAAACAAGAATAGAAGTAAACGTATTTTGAATGATTAACGTTAACGTTGACAGTAAAGTTTGAGCTAACTTACTTGTTTTTTTTTTGTTTTTTTTCTGACAACTTGAATCAAGGTATAACATACATGTATAGTACACGTAACTCGGGTTTTTTTTTTAAAGAAGGAGCGTCTGTCCTTCTCGTCGTATTATTGTGCGTAAAGTTTACACACGAAGATATTTTCAATTGATGAAGTTGACGAAAATTGAAAAATAAAAAAAAAATTAAAATTAAAGAGGCGAACGCGACGATAATTGCGCTTTTGAGCGCAAACGTCGCGATCGGTTCCAATTTTCCGTTCGTCCTGAGTCTTTCAAAGAGAGAAGCATGAGCATCCCCCTGTGCGGTGCATAGTTTGCTCAGTAGCATTTTAAGAACTTTATCGAATGTAACATTCGCTTTGAGAAGCAGCAGTCCTTTTTTTAAAAAAGGCAGGGGGCTTAGTTCCACGCCAAAGAGAGGGACGAACGAAGGCCATCGTAGATGTCTTTAACAACTCTTCTGAGGCGTAGCGAGTAAGAGAAAACATTCGCATCGTGTGAAGTCTTCAAAAACATATTAAACATTGAATTTGTACCTGTATTGAAGGCGAATGATCCGCGAGGAGAGGAAAATGTTAGGTTAATTTAGTTATGTATTATAGTCAGGAGGAACCAGGAGCAAAACAAACCTGATTTTTGATTTTTAAAAACGAGCACTCAACAATATTTGAATGGTGCAATTTGGAATGATTTAATCGCAAAGGTTTGATCTGCAATGATTTTATCTTTTTTGTTTTGCGCACTTGTATTTCAAATTTTGGTGTATTTAATGTAAAATAGTTTTTTTGGCCTTTTAAAAAAGAAAAGATGCAATATTTTCATAGCATTTTTTGATTTCACGGTTTAAATTCCGTTTTGCTTTGTTTGCGTTCCTCATCGAAATCCGAAAAATTTGTCGGGGTGCGAGCGATTGGCGCGTAATTCTCATCTTGACTTTAACGTTTTATGCTTCCAAAGTAAGAGTGCCGCGGTGTTTTCATGCGAGCCCAAAATTCCCTCGATCTTTGCATTGATTAATATGAGAATTGAAGTCGAGAATTCTTGCTTTTTCCCCGTCGTAAGTTTTGATTTGGGCGCGTTCTGACAAACAGTTGCGGCCTGCGAGTTTTTATTTCACTCAGGGCAGAAAGGATAAGCTGCGCCAATCCTATCCTGCATCACTCCCGCACGAAGAGTCAAGGCGGGAGGAAAACATCTTTTTAATTAGAGGATTTCTCACGTTTTTCTTTTTTCGAGTGTGGCTTTCTACGAAGTTTTTTCTCCCCTCGAAGGGAGACGAACGTGATAATTCCTCTCGAATTTGTAGCTCATAGGCGTCCAAAACGCACCATGAGTCAGTTATCGAATCGAGATTAGACTTCTTTATCGATATATTTGAAAGTAGTGAAAAAAGTAGCAACGCATTTTTCTCGAATTAGAGTCGCCCGACTAGTGTCTTGAGCTCAGTGTTGTCTTCGGAGTTTTAATAAAATGTTTTTACGGGAAAGGAAAATAAGAAAAGTTATAAAAAAAAGTTGAAAGACGCTCTTCTCCAGGCATTTTTCGGAAAAGATAAGTGCATTTTTTAAGACGATTCGATAACTGACTGAGGCTGCGCTGTAAAATTCGTGTAAATAGGAATCCTTACGACGTATAAACGAGTGGAGCAATGTCTAAGCTTGACATAATGAAAGAATGAAAAGTTGGAGAAAAAAAGAAACAAAATAAAGCCATAATTATCGCTCCTATAGAGATTTCTAGATCTGTTTTCAACGATAGTTTTTGGCGAAGAATCGAAGGGACGATCACCGCGCGCTCTCAAAAAATCGTTACTAGTTTTCCTCCATTCGCAGGCTCGAAATACAAATTTTACGATGTTATTATCAGAGAGCGTGCGTTTTTTCTTCCGATAAACGGTCGTTTCCTTTTTTTTAAACGAATGAAATGTAAGATTGTGAACAGAGAGCGCGGAAATCATACAAAATGGCCATAATATCACCTGTTAGCGATTTACCGCGAGCGAATGTGCAGAGTGTTTGCGAGCCGTGCGTAAGATGAGAGGAGAGCAATAGTACGAGAAATTAACTATTAGCCTCTAAGGGAAAGAAATCCTTTTTTTATAGAGTTATAAGATTTATCTTATTAAGCAACCGCTGCGCTGTGTTGAGAACGAAAATTGTGCGAGTTCGACCACTATTTATTAGCTTCTCAGTGTTGCCAAAGTATTCATAAAATCGAGAAAGATTTAACTCCCTCTTGGGGAATAGATTTTGTTGCAGATTTTCACAGATAATTATCCAAATTTATTTTCTTCTGCGATGGTCGAATCTCTTTTTGATAGTGTTCGCGAGATGAGGGTGATTTTCATCGATGATTGCAATTTGTAACCTGATTCAACACAATTTTGGCTGCGCAGCGATGAACTGTACACATACACATATGTCATTCTTTCTCTCTTTAACCCGGGTATCACTTTCCAGACAGGAGTATGGATTGGTATGTTTGTGTATTGTGCGTTGGCAAAGAGAATGATCATTTTATCGGCATCTGCCAAAGTCATATGCGGGCATGAGAGAGGAGAGCGAGATTTTCGTTACTTTTTTAAAGAGCGAGAGAGGAGCAGAGAAACGAGAAGGAGATAAAGACGACAAAAATTGACAAAAAAATAAAAAAATAACATGATCATCTTTTAATTGAGTGTTTGATTTTTTTTCATTGCCCGAGTTCCTTTTAGGAAGTAGTTTTTAATAGTTAATTGTTAAGTCTTTAGTAAGGAGGACCGTCCATAAACAACGACGTGTGTCACTTTGTGGGTGTGCCCTGGGGGGGGGGGGCAGCGAAAGTAACGTTACGAACTTGGGTAATTTTTGGTACATTTCCTGATAATAAATTTTAACAAAACTTGCGAAATATGGCCCTGCAATGGTAGAGTTCAGCAACAAGAAAATTACTTTCATATTTAAGACTTTACATTCTCTCCTTTACTCCCCTCGTTTTCCCTCAAAAAAAAAAAAAAAAAATCTTATTTTTTTAACTGTTTTTAAGAAAGTTTTCTTTTTTTCTAGTTTTCCATTGATGGAACCGAATAAAAAAATCCAACTTTTATTTATCAAGTTAATTTTTTTTTAAGTCTACTGTTATATTTTTGGTTCAGAATTCATCACATTTGGGTAAAAATTCTACTATTTGGTTGTAACTTTTATTATGTTGAAAATGTGACTGTACTTTGTTAAAAAATCATCTGTTTTAATCAAAAATTGAACTACTTGGTTAAAAATTGATTTTTTTGGTTTGGTTAAACTATTTTGTTGAAAATTCGTTTAATTTTTGTTTGAAATTAAATTTTTTTTTTCAGTGAAAATTTAACTTCAATTTTTTGCTAAAAATTTCTCGTTTTTAGTTGAGAACTCAACTATGTATTTGGTTGAAAGTTGATCTGTTGAAAAAATCATCTCTAACTGAAAATTTGTTTTGTTTGGTTGAGAAATAATTTTTTTTAATGAAAATGTAACCCATTTTTGGATGACAATTTATCTTTTTTGGTTGAAAATTCCACTATTGGGTAGAAAATTTATGTATTTTGTTGAAAAATCATATGTTTTGTTAGAAAATTAAACTACTTGGTAGAAAGTTGAACTCATGTTCAAAATTCATTTATTTTTGTTAAAGTTTCATCATTTTAGTTAAAAATTAATTTCTAGTTGTACATTTCGACGGGTGCAATCAAGACTATGGAATCATTTATTGCTGACATTTAAAAAAACGTAGCCGTTCATTTTTTATATTGTCCAGACAACGTAAAAAATGAACGTCTATGACATTTTAATGTCGGAACCCAAATGATGAAATAGTTGTATTTCTACCTGTCGATTTGTTTTGTTCGACTGAGAAATAATTTTTTTATGTCAAAATTTAACTATTCCATTTTTGGTTGAAAGTTTTTAGTTGAAAATGCATGTATTTTATTGAAAAGTCTTATTTTTTATTATAAAATTAAATTGCTTGGTTGGAAGTCAACTCCTTTGTCGGATATTCATTTTTTTTCTTAAATTCATCGTTTTAGTTAAAAATTAATCTCTGGTTGAAAATCTCGCTATTTTGTTGAAAATTCGTTTTTTGGCAGTAAAGTAATCTTATCGGTTGAAAATTCACCCTTTTTGGTTAAAAATACAACTGTTTGGTTCAAAATGAATCTGTGTTGGCTGATGATTAAACTAGATGGTTGAAAACTCGTATTTTTTGGTTGAATTGATGTGTTTCGATTTCACATTAAAATCATTTTGGATTGAAATATCACCTACATTTTGTATTGTTTCGTTCAGAATTAATCTTTTTTGGTCAAACATTCATCTCTGGTTGAAAATTCATTTTGTTTGGTTGAGAACTAATTTCTTAAATTAAAATGTAACTTCTATTTTTGTTTGACAATTTATCTTTCTTGGTTGAAAATTCAACTGTTTGGTAAAAAATTCACGTATTTTGTTGAAAAATCGTATTTTTTGTTAGAAAATTATACTACTTGGTAGAAAGTTCAACTCTTGTTGAAAATTCGTTCCTTTCTGTTAGGTTTCATCGTTTTAGTTAAAAAAATAATTTCTAGTTAAAAATTTGTTTTGTTTGATTGAGAAATATTATTTTTTAATGAAAATGTAACTTCCATTTTTAGTTGAACATTATTTTTTTTCAAGTGAAAATTTCACTGTTCCATTTTTAATTGAAAATTGATCTCTTTTAGTTGAAAATTCAACTAATTGGTAGAAAATGCATGTCTTTGGTTAAAAATTCGTATTTTTTCTTAAAACATTAATCTGAATGGTTGGTTGGAAGTGCCCTCTTTTGTTGGAAATTACTTTTTTCCTTGAAGATTCATCGTTTTAGTTAAAAATTAATCTCTGGTTGAAAGGGGCTATTCACAAAATACGTGATACATTTTTCAGGAATTTCTCCCCCCCCCCTGCGCGATACTTTTTTCCTTGTTCTTAACATGGAGAATGATACTTCGAAAGACTCCCCCCAATCCCTAAACGTATCACGTATTTTGTGAAGGACCCCAAATATTGATTATTTTGTCGAAAATTCCTTTTTTTGGCAGAAAATGAATCTTATTGGTTGGAAATTAATCTGTTGTGCCTGAGGATTCAACTATTTTGTTGATAATTCTTATTTTATGGGTGAATTTATCTGTTTTATATTTCACATTAAAATCTTTTTTGGTTTAAATATCAGCTATTACATTTTTCTTCCTCTACTGAAAAAAAACCGGCGTAGGATCCAACGTCGTATCTTATTAGGATCCGGCGTCGGATCCAACGTCGTATACTAATAGGACCTGGCGTCGGAAACGATGCCGGAACCGTTGTCGGAGTTTGGGGCCGGATCCGACACAATATCCTATTACTATTAGGATACTTTTTAGTTGAAAATTCAACTGTTTTGTAGAAAATTCGTGTTTTTGGCTTGAAATTAAATAATTTGGTAGAAAATTAAATTTTTGGTTGACAATTAGCTTTTTTTCTTGATAATTCATATTTGTGGTTGGGAATTCAACAATTTGGTTCAAAGATCGTTATTTTTTTCTGTTCAAATTTATTTATTTGTTTTAAATATTATTCTATTTTTTGTGGAAAATGTGTAATTTTTAAGTGAGAAATTCAACTATTTGGTAGAAAATTCATGTATTTTATTGCAAATTCATCTTTTTGGGTAGAACTTTACTCTTCTTTGTTTGAAAATTCATCTTTTTGGTCGAGGATTCAACTATTTTGTTTTTAATTCTTCTTTCTTGGTTGAATTAAACTGGTCCAAAAATCCTTTTTTTTTAAATTAATTTTTTAAACTAAAAGTTTAACGATTCAATTTTTGGTAGAAAACTTAACTCTTTTGTTGAAAATTCATCTTTTTGGGTAGAAATTTACTCTTCTTTGTTTGGAAATTCATCTTTTTGGTTGAGGGTTCAACTATTTTGTTAAAAATTAGTCTTTTTGGGTTGAATTCAATTGCTATGCAATTCCCTTTTTTATGTTGAAAATTCATCTTCCTTGATCGAAAATTAAATTTCTTGTTGAAAATTCATCATTTCGGGATTAACAGTAAACTTTTTTTTAAACATTTAAGTTTTTAGCTTGAATACTTGACTCTTGTTGAAAATTCGTCTTTTTGGGTGGAAATTTACTCTTCTTTGTTGAAAATTCATCTATTTGGTGGAGAATTCAACTATTTTGTTAAAAATTGGTCTTTCTGGGTTGAATTCAACTGGTCCAAAATTCCTTTTTTTTAATTGATTTTTTAAACTAAAATTGTAACGAGTCCATTTTTTGTAGGAAACTTATCTTTTTTAGTTGAAAATTCAACTAATACGTTAAAAATTCATTTTTCCTAATCGAAAATTAACTTTCTTCTTGAAAATTCATCTTTTCGGGATTAACAGTCAACTGTTTTCTAAAACATGTATTTGACTTTTTAGCTTGAAAACTCCATTTTTTCGTTAAAAATTCGTCTTTTTGGGTAGAAATTTAATCTTCTTTGTTTAACATTTTTCTATTTGGTTGAAGATTCAGTTTTGATAAAAATGCGTCTTTATTGGTTGAATTCAACTGGTCGAAAATTCTTTTTTGTTTGTTGGAAATTAATTTTTTAATTAAAAAGTTTAACGATTCTATTTTTGGTTGAGAACTTTTTTTTCACTTGAAAATTCAACTATTTCGTTGAAAATTCAACTATTTCGTTGAAAATTCATCTTGATCGAAAATCAACTTTTTCCCTGAAAATTCATCTTTTAGGGGTTTAAAGTCAATTTTTTCTAAAACAATTGACGTTTTGGCTTGAAAATTTAACTCTTTTCTTAAAAATTGTTTTTTTTTTATAGAAATTTAATCTGATTTGTTGAAAATTCATCTATTTGATTGAGGATTCAACTATTTTGTTAAAAATTCGTCTTTTGGTCAAATTCAACGGATCAAAAATGCCTTTTTTTGTTGAAAATTATTTTTTTTAACTAAAAGTTTAACGATTTCCTTTTTGATTGAAAACTTATCTTTTTTAGTTGAAAAGTCAACTATCATTGAAAATTCAACTTTCTTGATCAAAAATTAACTTTCGCCTTGAAAATTGATCTTTTCGGGATTTAAAGTCAAGTTTTTTCTCAAACAATGGATTTTTTAGCTTGAAAACTTAATTCTTTTGTTAAAAATTCGCCTTTTTGTGTAGAAATTAAATCTTCTTTTTCTTTAAATTTATCTATTTGATTGAGGATTCAACTATTTTGTTAAAAAAGCAATATATTTCGATTTGAAATCTCAGGAATTTGAAACGTTCATTTTCAGGAAGTAGTTTATTACGAAATGAAAGACATTATTTCATCAACTATTATTTATTTACAGCATAGGTTTAACGAGCTTAACTTTATTTAAACTGTCGATGCAATCGCGGAAAGCGTAAAAAATGTTCATGGTGCATCGTGAATCGCCCTTCTTAAAATTAATATCGGATATAATAGCATATCACACAGAAAGCGATCAAGGTTCACCATGAACGAAAACAGTATTGAGGAAACAAGATGTTCGTGTGAGGATGTTCAGTATAAGGAATTACTCAAAATTACCTTACATTCCTATAGACACTATATAGTTTATAATAAATAGATTATTAGCTAGAGCGTTTTATACTTTGAGTCATTTAAATAATCAGACGACTGACTCTTATTGACTTTTCATCTAAGTACTGAATTAGATTTGATAGAAAACGTATAAAAGCGCATTTTTGGTGATGTTTCGAAATTTGTAACAAGAATACAAATGTATACCGCTTATCGAATGTAGAGGGTGCAATTTTAAAGTATGTATTGTTTTTTGTGGGCTTGTATTTTTAAATTTACAAGCTGTTTGTAAAAGCCTGTTAATGGAGTTTTTCGACATAACTATAAATTATTATACTAGAGAATATTTACAGATTTCACGACACAGTACGAAATACGTCTTTAAAATATTTTAAATCGTAGACTTAATGAATCGTGATGAGCGAAGAGTTAGAACCTCTCGTCATTAATTTAAATCAAATATTGAGCGTATCACCCTTCGGTGATTTACGTAATAATTACAGAGACAAACGTCGTAAATAAGACGGAATGAGAAAGGTCAGGATATCTTGAAGATAAAATGTCAAGCCATACTACATTTTTTATCTCAGTGTTTCGAATCATTTCACGAACGAACAATTCTTAATGTACATAAGTATTATTTTTGTAAGAATATCTCACGGATTCAGAAAGTTTATTAAAATAATCATATAAAATTTTGATTTCAGAGAAAACCTTTGATATAATATTACTTAGTTATATATTTTTTACGATATCACTTTCTTTTTCTCCTTCAGTCTTCTTTTTCTCATTACGGCAGAGAACTGAGCAACGTAGATTAAACCTAATTACAGCGGATACGACTATTCGAGGGACTTTTATTGATAATTGGGCTAGCTGGGTCCAAAAAACCCTAAAGTCCTGAGAGTATCTGTCACTCTCTCGACTAATTGATCCTTATAACGCCAAATTGTCTTGTCCATCACGCTATTTTCGCGGTACTCGACGCAGGTTTTTTTCAAGGATTTAACACAGTCTGCTCTGTAATGCTGCAACTGGGCATCTTCAGTCTCTATTGGATAACTAGTACATCCAGCCCCTAAGCAGGCCAGAGGAAAATGATTGTGAAGTGTGACCACTCGCTCTGGATTGTGGAAGCACTTGATGTACTGATTAGGTTTTGTGAAGTTCTTGGCCCTGTAGACATGCTGCAGCATGTGCATGTACCTGAAAAAAATTTTCCTCATTAGAATTATTCATTGCCTTTACAATTAAGAATTAAAATTAATTGAAGATCTTGGATACTAATGGGCCCGAGTGGAGAGCTTTACATGCTGACTTTGTGAAGCTCTTCGCTCTGGCTGATTTCTAGAGAGATTGATCAGCGACCTGGGTCAGGGTAACGCTTACCCCGAAAGGGGTATGGCCTAATCAGGATTTTTTTTTCTCAAATGTACTAATATGCAAATTGAAAGTGGTTTCATATATTTTATTACTCTAATTCTGCGATTTGCAAGAGAGAACCTGTGAAAAAATCTTAATTCTCACTTTTGGAAACCAGGAAAAAATATCGATTGAATGGAAATGATTTGAATCCGAGAAATTAAGAATACCGATTCACGCGAATTTTATTCATTTCAATCCGCCACTATCAATTCAAGTAAATCTGGTTGAAATATTTTTTAGTTTTTTTTTTTTTTAATCGGGATGACATTTACTGGCCGGCAAATGTCATTCCGATTGTTCGGATTAAAAATAAAAGATAAATAATTCAACGATATTTTCCTGAACCGGTGGTGGCTGTATGGTAACCGATTGAAATGGTTAAATTGATGAGACCGATTTAAAATTTTACAAACCAATATACCGCAATTTGAGTGAATTAAATTCTCATATTTTAATAATTTCCATTCAATTAATGACTTTTTCCTGGGAATGGGTAGTTTTCCAAACGAATTAAAAACCTGACTTGGAACATTGAATTTTCTAACAAAAATTATGATTATAAGTTCTGACAGGGAATTTCCATAAAGAATGATCATTTTCATGTTAGGTTCACTTTAAAACAGCAAATTTCGTTATGAATTGAATTTGACTTGGAACAGGGAAACTTTGACACGGAACAGGAATTTTGGAAAATAATTTTAATTCTGGTTTAGAAGAAGCGAATTAAGAAAAAAAATCCCTGTTCCAAATCAGAATTCGTCATGATGTAAATT
This sequence comes from Andricus grossulariae, assembly GCA_011634705.1. NCBI lineage: Eukaryota > Metazoa > Arthropoda > Insecta > Hymenoptera > Cynipidae > Andricus > Andricus grossulariae. The sequence goes on along the minus strand of JAABKJ010000484.1, from coordinate 10,567 downwards.
ATCCTTCTTCCAAAGAGAAATTTATAATAGAAATTTTTTAAAATAAATATACTTCTGACATCGAACAGAGAATTTTGGAAATGAATTTAATTGTGACTTATTATAGGAAATTTTCTAAGAGAATTGTAATTCTGAGTTTGGACGGGAACTAAATAAATGAAATATTAAAACAAAATTCGCGTAAAGAATTATAATGTGGACTTTGGAACAGGGATTTTTTTAAAGAATTATAAACGAAAAATTTGGTAGAATGATAATAATTATGATTTATAAAAAGGGAATGTACAAAAACAATCCCTGTTTTATGTCGAAATTCGTCAAATTAAAAAAATGACTTTCCTCTTACAAATGTTAGAAAAAGGGAGTTACTATATTTCTGAATTATAATAGGAAATGTTGTGAATAAATATAATTCTGACTTAGAACATGGAATTTTTGGAAATAAATGTAATTGTGACTTGGAACAGGAAATTTCGTTAAGAATTATAATTTGACTTGGAAAAGAGAATTTTTTACATGAAACGCACCTTTTGAAAAACAATTTTAATTCCAATTTAAAATTAGGGCATTTAAAAAATCTGGTTCATGTTTACAAAATTCTCTCTTCCAAATCAGAATTGTAATTTTTATGACCAAAAATTACCTGTTCCAAATCAGAAATCTTTGGACCCATTTTAAAAGGTTTAAAAATTGCTTGAAATCTTTGAAAATCGCTTGAAATCATTCAGATCTTACGAAATTTTTAAACTGACAGGGAAAAATTATCAACTGACCGGGAGAAAACCAGGAAATAATTTGGAATTTAAACTAATTAATTTACTATTTTAATATTTGTCTTTGTAACTAATGCTAGATTCTGAATAGGGTTAATTTTTCGTTCATTAGGTTGTATCATTTTGTTAAACTTTGTTTAGAAAGTTGTATTTATTTTGTAATTGCAACCATAAAAGTACAATATGCCTCGTTCATCATGAACGTCACTGCTGAAGAATCCTCCTCCCACAATGAAAAGTTTCCTCTCACTTGAGCACTTTCATTCTTAAAGGTGGGACAATGTTGTTCGCAAATTTGTTATTGGAGTTAACTCATAAATAATTAAGTACTAGATCAATTTCTTTACTTTTAATTTATCTTAAACTCTGCTGCTCAAACATATTTATATTTTAGATAATCATAATAACAAAACCAGCTAATAATTTCTTTAAATGCTTACAATATTTTAAATTCATTGCTTGAAACAATTAAATTCCATTTTTAATCACTTTATTCATTTTACTGATTAGTTCAGGCAAAAATGTCGATTATGGTATATTATTGATATTTGATATTTATTTTAACATAAGGCAATCAAAACTTGCAATTTTTAAAACAAAATTATACCTAAAGTTACTGTTTAAAAACTTAAAATCTTTTAAACTTTATACGGCTTTTAAATTTTCCCGCGACTTGATGCGCGTGCGCAAGTACGTAAGTCAGCATTTCGATTCTTTTAATAATATTCCCTTTACTTTATTACCTGCTCATAAGTATTAATACGAAATTTAATTATTTCGAGTCGTTGCATTATTTAATTTACAAATAATAAGTTAAAATAAGCAAAAACATTCAAATAGCATAACTTCAAAAGTTGAGGTTGAAAGTTCAGTTGACCCGCATATTTTGCGAATTTGCCAGTTTGAACCCGTACATTCTGATTTAGAAATCGTCGGGTGTCGCTCCGGGTTTTCGGTTAAAAAAAGATGGGATTTTCGGCGTGTCCCAGCCGGATTGGTTCGGATTTTAGTTTAGAAACGGACTGTGTAAAATATTTTCAGAAAATGTTGGAAAATCATAACAGATATGTGGTGTTAGAAGGATTTTCGATTTTTGACAGTTCTGGGCTCATCTCACCATGGCAATGGCGGTGCGTGGCTGGAAGAAATCGTCAAGCGACTTTTTATTGTGAATTTTCGGTAAGAAAAATTGAGTAATTTCGTGGTCTAGTAGATAAATTCGCGAGTGTCGAGTCTTGAAAAATATTTTTGGTCATCTCGGGCGGTTCTAGTGACTGATGTTTCTCTATAAAAGGTTCTCGAATCCGACACTCGATTCTCGAAGTCCTTTGTGCGCGGGAAACGAAGTAAATATTTACAAGTGCACTGTTTTCGAGGAAGTGTTTTTGAAACTTTGACGGTTTTTTGTCAATCTGGATTACAGTTCTCTATTTTTGGAAAGTGGCAAATAGAAGTGGGGCGCGGTCATGAATATTTTTTGATAGAAAAGTCACCAAGTAGATAAATAGGTTAGAGTAGTTAAATTAAATTGTAAAATTCGTTAAAAGTTGTTAAATTGCATAATGACAGGGGCCACATCTAGATAATCAGCATTGAAAATGGAACGAAGTTTTAAATATTTTTCGTAAAAATGTGCATATTAGAAAAATATATAATAGGTTAGGATAGTTAAATTGCAATTGCTAGGGGCAAATCTAGAAAATAATCAGCAACTCTATATTACTTTTTGAAAATTAAACCAGATTTAGAATATATTTTTAATTTATATGTATTTACTTTTATAATTTTCATGAATTGAAAAGACTCCCTTATACTTAATATTCTAGAAAATAATCAGCATTCGAAAATGAAATTTGAAAATGAAACAGAATTTAGAAAAATCATTTTATTTCTGTAGAATTATTTCTGTGCTTCTCATGAATTATAATTAAAATTTGTATTTCATTATGCAATTTGGTAATAATAAAAGAAGCTTTTATAATATACAAAGGAGCTTTTTAAACTAAAAAATAAAAATGAATTGATATTATTTCTAAAATTAGATGATTTAAATTAAATAAATTATAGAAAATAACCCGCAACTCTAAAATTGTTTTTTGATAATAAAATAAAAGATTTAGAATAAATTTTTCATTTCTATAGAGTTATTTCTGTAAATCTCATGAATTGAAAAGACTGTCCTTCATACTTAAAACTTCCATTTTATTCTCTTGTTATAATTAATAAAGAAGCTTTTTAAACCTTATTAACTAAAATAGAAAATAAATTGTAACTAAAATTAGATGATTTAAAATTAATAATAATGTAGAAAATAAACAACAGCTCTAAAATTGTTTTTTGAAAATGAAAATAGATCTTAAATATATTTTTAATTTCCCTAGAATTACTTTTCTAATTTTCATAAATTGAAAAGATAATCCCTTATGCTTAAAATTTATATTTTATTGTCAAATTTGTTGTCATTAGATGATTTGAATTAAATAATATTCTTGAAAACAATCAGCAATTCTAATATTGTTTTTTGATAAAGAAACAGGATTTAGAGTAAATTTTAAATTTCTATGGAGTTACTTTTGTAATATTCATGAATTGAAGAGTCTTCCCTTCATACTCAACATTTGTATTTTATTCTTTTGTTATAATAAATAAAGAAGTTGTTTAAACTAAAAAATAAAAATCAATTAATATTACTAAAATTAGATTGTTTGAATTAAATAATATTCTAGAAAATAATCAGCCACTCTAATATCGTTTTTGGAAAATGAAACAGGATTTAGAATAAATTTTTTATTTCTCTGGATTTACTTTTGTAAATTTAATGAATTGAAAAGACTCATCCTTATGCTTGAAATGTGTATTTTATTCTAAAATTTGTTGTAATAAAAGAAGCTTTTATAATATGCAAGGAAGCTTTTAAAATTAAAAAATAAAACTTAATTAATATTGTTACTAAAATTAGATTGTTTGAATTAAATAATATTCTAGAAAATAATCAGCCACTCTAATATCGTTTTTTGAAAATAAAACAGGATTTAGAATACATTTTTTATTTCTCTGGAGTTACTTTTGTAAATGTCATGAATTGAAAAGACTCTCCTTTATACCTGAAATTTGTATTTTATTCTCAAACTTGTTATAATAAAAGAAACTTTTATAATACATAAAGAAATTTTTGAATATAAAAATTAATTAATATTATTAATAAAATGAGATGATTTAAATTATAATAACTTCTAGAGAATAATCCGCAACTCTAAAATTGTTTTTTGATAATGAAACAAAAAATGTAGAACACGTTTCTCAATTTCTATGGAGTTATTTCTATAATTTTCATGAATTGAAAAGACTCTTTTATATGTACTTGAAATTTCTATTTTATTTTCAAATTTGTTCTAATAAAATTCTTTATTCTAATAAAATTTAAATTAGATAATTTAAATTAAATAACAAACATCAACATTCTCTATGAAATTCTAGAAAATAATCCGCGACTTTAAAATTGTTTTTTGAAAATGAAACAGGATTTATAGAATAAAGTTTTAATTTCTATGGAGCTGTTTTTGTAATTTTCATGAATTGATAAGACTTTCCTTCATACTAGAAATTTGTATTTTATTCTCAAATTTGTTACGATAAAAGAAGCTTAAATATTAAACTTTCTTGACTTAAGTAAAAATTAAATATGTAAGATGATTACTCAAATTAGATGATTTAAATAAAATAATATTCTAATCATCTTCATTAAAAATAAATTTTGTAATATAACATACTTTGTCTAGTGTTTAAGTTTACTTAATTTATTACTTGATGTATACTTATGTTTTACTTTTTAATTTTCAGGTGAGCTATTCTCAATTTTTGGATTCAGTGGCGGATCCAGAAAAA
>JAABKJ010000483.1:5928-49474 GCA_011634705.1 Andricus grossulariae | reverse complement strand
TTTTTTTTTTTGAATCCGTGATTTAGTCTGGAAGTGAGCGTTTCACGAGTAATATTCAACACGTTTCAAACAAGTGAAAAACTAATACGCGAAAAAACGCATAACTTACGAAATAACAAACAAGTTTCTGTTTTTCAACATGGAATCGTCTCTGAAAAGTAAGTACTTCAATATTATTTAATTGGTGAAACATGATTTTATTGATTGTAATTTCCAAGAACATGTGAAGTCGACTGAAATCTTCTAAAAGGAAAAACCAAAAGTAATATAATTTGACGAATATAAAAAAGGTTTCAATGAGTTTCACTAAAATATTTACTTTAAGATAATGATTAGGCTTTTTCCTATTACGCAACAAAGAACCAGCTCCGATTGAGAAATCAAAGAATGGTAAGACTGCTGGGGTCGATGATACCACCGCTGAAATGTTTAACAGCGGTTACCCATATTTGGCTAAATGACTGGTCGAAGTAATAGGAGTGAGAACTTGTCACTCTGAGATGACAGCTATAATTGATAAATTAAAGAATTTTAAGGCTGCTGGTGTGGATGGTAATACCGCTGAAATGCTCAAGGTAGCTAAAGAGTATTTGGCTAAATGAATGAACGAAGTAGTAGAAGGGTGACAAAGGTAACGGCAATAATTATAGAGATATCGGTTTACTAAGTACCGCCCATATTGAAAATTATCGGGGAACTATTCAAAGCCAGGATAGACCACCTTGAATTCTATCATGACGCTGTCATGACGATCTGTTATGGCGCTGAGTAAAAGTGAAACGTTTTTTGATGGTGAAACGCTAGTCCCGATAAGATACATAATCTAGCGCTAGCCAGGAAGAGTTGATCTTGCGCCAGTCAAGCTAGTGATGATTTTTTGCGAAAATAGTTGAATTGCTAATCCATAAATATGTATTTTCATTAAAAAAAGGTAATTTTCAAACAGATCGTAACATTTTTTACTAAATTATTCAATTTCTAGCAAAATAATTGAATGGTTCATCAAATAATGAAATTTTCATTCAAAAATATAATAGAATTTTTAATTGATAATAATTAACTTGCAACGAAAAATAGTTGGATTTTCTTATTGGGTTCTATCATGTCTAGTTTGAGGCGTAAAAAAACCTTCAGAGTCAAATATTTACATTTCTGAAATCGAATCAGTGGACCTTGCAATCTTGAAACCGTATTGTGATGTTTAATAATTTGTCATCGTCAATAGTTTCTAAGGTGTCTAGATTAACATGAAGTTTTTTTTTTTTTGATACAACATCATCTCTCATGAATATTCAATTTGCTGTCATATATTCGAACTTTCGACTTTTACGGAACTTTTTGTAAGACTTAACCATTTTGAGCTCCTTCAGGGCTGAAATGAGAAACGATTTCTTAATACTAGAGTGTGCCTTATATATTAACAAATCAGAGGTCCGCTTCACGTTGTTCAATTTGAAATTTCAAGCCGCAAAACTGACTTATTTCAAACTGGTTCCTCTGAAGTTAGACTATGTACAATTTTCGCAAAGCTTTCAAGTTTGAATCATAAAAAGATAATAAACAATATGAATAAGTGCATTGTTCTGAATCGAAAAAAAAAAATTCTGAAAATCTAAAATGGAGATACGTGAAACAGTAGTGTAAGAGGATCCTGTAAATTATAATTAATTTGCAATCGATTATTAATCGCCTGGTCATTTGAATATTTTTATGGATCCCAATTTATCTTTTCATATCAAGAGGTCCTAAACGTTTTCATATATTTTCAAAGCTTTTTATTTGCTGATCCGTAGGAGATAACGCATGTAGTCTAATTAATGCTTCTCTTCAACAATCAATTGTCAAACCTACCGAATATAAGCATTATTTTCATCTAGCATTAAATGAACCTCTAGGATAAATAAAAATTGAATCCTTAGCAGAGATAGCGTTAAGTCCACAATAATGAAGCTCTTTCCAAGGGTTTCCTCTTCTATGTTGTACTTGTATATATGCTGCTAAACAAAGTAGGTCTTTAACAAAGTGGTATATCAAAATATGCTCACAGTTTCAAAAAAATGTCAGCAAATCAGACTGTTTTTTATATCACCCTAGGTTTCATTTATTGCTGCTAACATGATGACAGCCGGCTATGCTCATTTCTGATTTCAACTCAAGAATTTCCATGCAATGCACACAACTTCAAGTGAGAAGAAAATAAAATTATCAAACTGTCGTAGGATAGAAGCAGATAATCCGGCAGCATGACATATATCAGTCGATAGAAAGAATAATACAATCGATAATGAAATTTCAAAATATGTAATACGTAAATCAATATGTTTGATTTGCTTTTAATTCGGTAAAATAGAATCTATGACAGTAAAAATACTTTATCTTAAGTCTTTCAAAAAGGTCGACGATCGTCAAACTGCCCTTCCTATTAGATAGTGAGGCGTGCACACTTAATTTTATCTGTTCGCAAATTGGACAAAGATTTCTAACAATCGAATTCACAATTTCAGTAAAATTAGATGTTAACAAATTTGTCCTATTTGTGATCCATGACATTCTTATGAAAACTTTAAAGATCAGTATCAGTAATGTTTCAATCCATGAACGACTTGATGGTCAAGTGCCCACCTGGCTGCTATATGACAAGGTATTTCATGGGCCCCGTATTTATTTTATAAAAATACAGAACCGTGATTTTCAAGTACTGATCACCCATGAATTTCCATCTGACATTCATAATCCTTCGTATCATGATACTCCGAGGAGTGTTCATATAAATATAGAAGGCTGATATTATTCAGATCCCTCTTGCCAAGAGGATGATCGCAGCACAAGCCTATGCGATTACCACATATATGTAGTAGTGCCCAGAGAAGGACCAGCAGCAGAAGAACTCGGATACAAGGTGCACAGTGCAGCTTTATATTACCAAATGTACGAAAGTGATGATCTCACGTTACGTTTACCTCGTAGAAGATTCTAGGTGCATCATATGCTATCCTGCGCATATCGAGAAAGATATCCTACATTGCAGTAATTTCGATATCCATCAGATATTTCGAAGATAACTTAAGATATAGATGAAGACGTGAGATATAAAATGAAGTATTTTTTATCCTACAAATAAATAAACCCATTTTTTAACAATATCAAGGTATTTTTCTTAACCCAAAGAGGCAGTTGAACAGGAGAGGGGTCCCACTCAATTCTTCACTCGCGTCGCGAGGCTTATAGTAAGTAGCAGCTCTGGTTTTCTGCTCCTGAGGATAGCAGTCTTGCAGTTAGAAGTGACAGGTTCTGTGTATAGGCCTTCTTTCCATGATATTATGAGTAATTTCAAGTGAATAAGGAGTGTCTTTTTTCTTTAGCTTTCTTTTTTTTTAATATAATTTTTTTTCCTCATTTAAACTCACTCTGTCAATTTTGGAGAAAATGGCTAGTTTTCTGAAGGGTTACTGCAATTACCCCTCAACCTGCTAGTGCTATCTCCCAAATCATGAAAATTTTGAATTCAAATTTTACTTTTCGTTCCTCTGGAGAAACGCGTTTCGCCCAGGGCTCATAAGATGGATGTAAATGAGAAGTTTTCAAAAAGAGTTTAATTCCTAAACTTCAATAACACACTGTACTTATGTCTCTGGGGAGTGATCGCGAACTCACCCTGTCTTCATAAGTTAGTTTGACTTTTAATTTTAAAATCAAGAAACTACTTGCCTACATTGTATGAGAATAAATAAAATAATAATAATTTAAAGCCAACTGCTCGCTAATATATAATATGCGTTTTGTCTTATGAAGATAAGAAGTTCTATTGATTTGAAAATGTCAAATAATGGTTCGCAGTACTGATTCTTTGGCTTAAAATCGATGAATGTAAGACTGATATTTCCCAGATATTTAAAGCAAATTTCTTTTATTCTTTGAATAATAATGACCCAGAGAAATCGTGCTTAGCTTGTATTAGTACTTTTCGAAGGCCTGCGCAGGAAAGAGACATGGCTAAGATATTCATTTTCTCTTGTTTCTATTTGTTTTAGGATCGAGGTTAAATGGATCTTCTTTTAGGTGAAAATATCGTGAGTTTATCAGTTGTGTGGTCTCAAAATAACGTTTTAAAATAAATGAAGAAACTTTACATTTCTTAAAAAAAGAAATTAAGTAAGCACAATCACGAAATTTAACAAATAATACTGTGTTTAAGAGATAACTTTTACTGCTACACGAGTTTTTCAAATACTTTTCATTACAAGCCTTCTTACTGGGTGTGTAAAAAAGGTTGGCAATGGAAATCAATTGATTTGCATAGGACATTTTGAAATGCGTTATTTTATTTATATGGAATGAATGTTCAGTTATCAACTAAGAAACTTTGATCAATTACAATTTTTTCAATCTTCTAAGGTTATGGAACGCTAGATCAATAAGAAAATTCCAAACAAGTCTACATAATTACCGTGAAAGTCAAATTTGCAATTGAGGGCCTTCCATAAACTACTTTACCAATTTTAGGCTATTTTGTAGCACTCACCCTCACATTCGGCTCCTCCTTAATGACCATAGTTTTGTCTTAACTCCATTAACATATTAAACTTCATGAATCAACCAAAAAATATACTGCCGCTACACGAAAACGACGTCTGATTACATCTCCATTCATTTCCGACTTCCACTTGATCCTTTATTTTTACCTGCGCACCATGGAGTCGCTGGCGGAATGCAGTCTCAACCTCAGACCTTATTTGGTTGATAGTTATTCTAGAAAGAAAATTCGCTACAAATCTTTGACAAGAAGCTATCCCGTCGAGTGAAGTGATGATCGCTCCCATGTCCTGCTCGACTTGACAGCGCAACAATTACTCATCATAATGAGTTTGAAACTTAATGCGCTGCCGTGGCATTCCTGTGGAAGTGATTGGCTGGGGGCTCCCAACCGAAACATCCTTCGCCACTACATATCTTACCACTTCTTGCCGATGTTCTGGCTGAACAGTAACCCATTTGAGTATCACAATGAGATCCGCCTGTCCATCAGGAAACTCACTAACGCCGGTTTCCATGCAGTCCTACCGCGACGTCAACGCGAGAACACCTTTAGTAGGGACTTCACCGACTGTGTGTGATTTGCTTTCCTTAAATCACGAGTAAGTTCCTACATTTTTGAGTGAATTTTTCATTACATGTCATATAGCGAATCACGTACTGTACATTTTTTGCATGACGGCTTGCTTATTTAATTTCAAACTGACGCTGTGCAGTACGCTCGCGAGTTTCACTAAGCGTACTGAAGTATCATTACTTCGATTTTCGCTCAACAAAACGACCGCCTTTTCGTCAACTACAAAGCTCAGAGTCCACAGATTATCATCTTCGTGGAGCAAATAAGAGAGCGCAGTGTTTTCTTCAGCTAATTTATGCATCCTGAGAAAGACTTTCGGGTGGATTTTGGATCTCCTAGTTCTGATGTTGGCATTATCAGCTATTTGCAACAGGTGGTATTTTCGGTGAAGAATTTTGAAAGGGGAAAAGGTTTGATCAGCATTATTTCTGTGGCCAATGACAGGGTTGCACCTTTGCCCCACGAGACGCTGAAAAATTTTAAGTGTTTAATCAACATTATTTTTTTGTAACCCGTAAGATAAGTGCTTTCCCGCTTTTCAGAAGACGTTACAACTGTGTAGGCGTTAAAACAACACTATTTTTGTGATCAGTCACAGGAAGGGCCATCTTGATCTTACAAGACTTTGGAAATATATATGGGTTTAGACAACACTATTTTGGTGAACAATCAAAGAAGTGCCTTCCCGCCTTCCACGAGACGCTAGGAAGGGGTAGGGATATGACCAACATTACTTATGTGACCACTCACAGGGGTGCCTTTCCGCTCTCATGAATCGTTAATCGTAATGTTTGGGTCTGAAATCGACGATAAAGTGCGACATATACATAAGGCGTTCCATCTAAAGAGTTGAAAGCCAAAATATAAGAAAATACTTGAGGTACCTATCATCTTGAATAACAATAGGATCTAAAATGTATTAACTAAAATTGTATTTCAATGACGAAAGCTTGAGAAACTATTTAGTATAATGCTTTCTAATATTTTTCAGGACGCAAATGTATAGATTATGTAGATTCATTTATTCTTTCTCAACTTACCTTGATTGAAAACATCAACTTCCTTATTGCAACATTGATCGATAGGACATGCGTCTAGAAAAACGTATAATTTTCTGCATTCTGCCATTTTTACCTCAATGAAGAAAAGAAATAAAATATAAGTGATTCACACACGAAACTAACAACCAACCACCCGGCTTCGCCTACATTAACCTCGAATTCCCAGAGCAATACGTGGTCAAGTGGTAATAATAACCCATAGGGTGGCCAACTTATTGGTCGACCATATGACGAAACATTTTGTATCAGTTTAGTAAAAATATGCATCAGAAACAATAATTATGGAAAGAGTTGAAAGATTCAATTTTTGAAATAATGCATTGCTCTGAAAAATAATGACTTAGGAAGTTAGAGCAGTTGAGAAAATCATTGATAGGTGTGCAAATGTAGTGTGTGGTACTCCAGCTGTAGTAAGAATTCCTGATGATGCTTGGTGAAAGAATGAAATCTGCGTAGCTATTAACGAGAAGCAAGCGTATTTAAGAAAGTTGAATTATACGGGTCTCAGCAATGATGAGAGAAATAGTCTGGAAAATAATTAAGGATTGAGACAGTAAAGTGAAAATACTAGTTGAGAAAAGCATGGATAAAATCAAAGCGGAAGAAGATAAGAAAATGTCAAATCGTCCTGAAGGGAATAAGAAATTATATTGAAAACGGGATAAGAAGAATAGGAAAAGAAGTAGTAGTACATAATTAGCCGGGATCAAGAATACCGATCGTGAAATTGTATAGGGTACAAAAAAAAGTGAAAAACAGTTATGGGGAATATTTGCAGGAATTATTTGGATATGAGGCTATGGAGCATAACAACTGCATCTTAGAAGGCAATACATTATAAACCCCCATCCAATGCAGTGAAGCAGGTACTTTTCCCTCAAAGAATAGAGCTTCAAAGAATTTTGAAGGACTTCTGTAAATATTATTCAGATATAGCGTTAACTCAGAAGAAGAAATAACGAAACCAAAATTTGTGTAAATCAACCAATATTCCCCAAATTTTATTTTCCCTAATATTAATTTTACTTAAAATCATTTTACCAGTTTTTCGTGCGCCAGGCTGGCTTGATCTCGATTGCTTACCTATCCATAAGGTTTCTAAGATTTGTTCGCTTGAATATGTTTCTATTTAAGTTAAAAATCGCGCAATAGGGTAACAAAATGTAACCGTAAAATATTTACATTTCTAAAATTAAATCAGTGTAATGAGATTGCAAATTGAAAAATGAACACATTTGTGTTTTGCTTTCGTTCTTTCTACCATGCAATCGTGAACATGTTTAGCACTCTTTAATAATGTTTAATCTCGAAAATGTTCGTATTTGTAGATTCATTGCTTATATAATCGAGTGAATATGAAGATTTTTTCGATTGCGACCAAGAATCTTTCTCCTGTCAGTCTGTGCATTTCAAAGAAAAATGTAAGCGTTTTATCAGAGAGCGTTCATAAAAATCAATATACTGCCATCAAAGTTTAAATAATACGTAAGTGACTCTGCGGTTTAGGGTTATTCTCTTGAACGGCACTGCAAAATTCGACTTCAGTTTTTGACATTAGAGGGCAGTATATATAGCAGCTATTCATTGTGGCAGTTCATTTACAAACTTCTTAAAAAACTAGATTTCTCTTCCCTTTGATTTTCTCTACTAAGAAAAATGACGAGCTTTACTGAAATTCTACTGCTTATGTGCGTCTGTTTGCTACATTCCAAACGTAAGTAGAATATTTTATTGAAATTAATATGTTTGATGAATATGACATATAAGTTCTTAAACATGTTTATTTGAAAGCTTACAATTAGAATTGCTAGTTTCCAAACTGTGCAGACTAATTATCTTACTTATTACTTATCTTACTTATCTCTTACTTATCTTACTTATCTTCAATAATTAGACTATTTTTAATTTGCGCACACAAGACTTTTCATTCGGAATCGTTGAAACATAATAAACATTATTAATAAGTGCATTAATGTGAGTCGCAAAAACAAAATTATGAAAATCTAAAATAGATATACGTGAGACTGTAGTGTATGAGGATCCACATAATTATAATCAATTTGAAAGCGAATAATAATCACCTGGGTTCGGCTGGTTATGATCATGTGTTTGAACATATTCTAATTTCCGTAATTTAAATATCTTTATGGATGCCAATTTTTCTTTATGTATCAGGAGATTTTAAACATTTTTATTTATATTTAAAGCTTTCTATTTGCTGATCCGTAGGAGATAACACATGTAGTCTAATAAGCTCAGCAGAATCTGAAACCGCATTTTTTATTTAAAAATTCATAAGAAGAACTGAGATACTTGACGATGAAAATTTTATAACCAAATACGGAAGGCTGAAACAAGATTAAATTGTAGGTTATTTAAATTGAACATTCAGTTTGAAAAAGTTTTCTTATTGATTATAGATTTCTGTACATAATTTTGTCTAATATTCAATGATTCTGACGTCAAATAAAAATTATATCCTAAGTAGAGATAACGTTATATCAACAATAATAAATTTCTTCCTCAGGATTTCCTCTTCCATGTCGTACTTGCATATGCTTTATTTCTGATTCAAACTAAGGATTTTTTATGCAATAGAAGCAACTTTATCTGGGAAGAAAATGAAATTGCCAAACTGTCGTAGGATTAAGGAGGTATAAAGTATTAAAATAAGTCTTTCATCCGTAGATGATAAGTAACTTGACCTATTTGTGATACATGACATCCTTACGAAAAGTTAGGAGATCAATATCAGTAAAGTTTAAATACATTTCGAGCAAAATACAACAATCTTCAATGATATTTTTTGTAAGTGTCATCCTAGATGAGATACATCCAACACAATATCTACACCATTAAAATTAAACAATTATCTTGATCAATCTGATTTTTTAACTTATCACCAGTGCATTTATATATGTACATACTGAACCTAAACTCACATTACGCACTTCTCCTTCACTTGTGTACTAATAAACTCACACTGACAAAAATAAATAAATAATCGTGAAAAAACACGCGAAAAGCAAGAGGGGATAGATGGATCATGTTTCTTTTTTTTTGTTAATTACGCTAGTCAACAAACTTTGAATAGTGAGTTCACATGAAAGAAAGTGTGTTTTCTGAATTATATAGTTTTTCGTACGCAATGCAAATCTGATCTCGATTTTTACCTATACATCTGGTTTTTAAGATTTATTCAGTCAAATATTTTTCTGTTTAAATCACAAATTTTGGTGTAAGTTACATATACGTACAGTTAGATATTTAAATTCTCGAAATAAGATCTTTCGCATGCTATGAAAACCATCTCTTTCTGTAAAGTTAAAATCCAAGCTTCGCTTCATAAAATTCAAGAGTTTGAGCATTCAAGAGTTTAAAATTTTATCGCGATAATCTCGAGTTACCAAAAAATAAGATGTCTGTTGGCTTCAGTGTTTGATGAGGCATCTACAAATTTTTCTCAGAAAAACATTTCTAATTTCATGAATACATAGAGTTCATATTTTTCGACCAGCGATTGTTCAAAGCTGTTAAAAATTTCAATTGTTCGTGTAAAAAAACTTTATAACTGTAAATTTTCTTATGAAATTAGGTGCAGATGGACGTCTAGGTAAAAACGAAATGTTTTTGAGAATGCATGATGGCTGTATTCGTTATGCATATATCCTGCAACAAAACCATAAGATAGTACCCAACTGGCTGCGTCAAGGCGTAGAATTTAATGGTCACCGTGCTCCTTTTATACGGATGGAGAACCATTTTTTTGATGTTGTGCTCACCAACACCTTTCCACTTTCCAATCATGATCCTGCTCGTCATACTCCGATGAGCGCTCAGATGAATATAGGAGGCCAATATTATTCAGCTTCCTCTTTCCAAGAGGATGATCGAAGTAACTGCCCACGCGACTACCACTTATATGTAGCAGTGCCAAGAGTAGGACCAGGGTTAGGAGGAGATAAGGTGTATAGTGCAGCTTTAAATCACGAAACGTACGAAAATGAAGATCACAGGCTATCCCATTTATTTCCTAGAACATCCTGCACTGTAAGAAATCTTCATAGGAGTTTTAAGAGACACCTCACTAATGCTTTATCTAAACACCATTTCTAAATTGTTCTCAACAGGAACAGAAATTTCAGCAACGGCAACTGCATAAAGCTTTAGTCACATGTTTGAAAAAATTGTGTAACAATTTAGGAATTTTTAGTTACTGTCTAAAAGTTTCAAGAGATTATTAAATTTTTTCAGTACTTCAATTTCAATATAAAATATGTAGTCTATGTTCGAAGAAAAAACGAGAAGTGATATAATTTGATGAATATAAAAAATGGTTCTCTGATTTTCACCGAAATATTTAGTTTAGGATAATTATTAAGCTTTTTCCTATAACATATTAAAAAACCAGCTGCAGATAGCTCCGGTTTTGAGTTCAATCTCAATTTTTATTTCAAGCGTCTGCCCCACTATGCGACGCGTCGCACAGTGGGACCAAATCGCGAAAAACTGGCCAAAAGTATAAAATGTTCATAAAATGCGCCAAATTCTGTTACTGACGGGTTTTTAAGGTCGCTGATTACGAATCTGGTGAAAATTCCGAGAACAAAATGGCGGATCCCATATGGCGGACAAGTATGTCAAATAAATTTTTCTTTTTTTCTTTATTGTGTCGAGGGGATTTTCAAGGTCGCTGATTACGAATGCATGTCAAAAACTTTAAAAACTGGCGAATCCGATAAGGCGGGCAAGTATGCTAAATAAACTTTTGATTCTTTTCCAAATTGGTATAAGGGATTTTTTAAGCTCGCTGATTACGAATCCGTTGTCCGCCATATTGGATCCGCCATTTTTGTTTTAATTGTTGACATTGGATTCGCCATCAACGAGCTCAAACCCCCCATTACACCGATTTTTAAAAGAATCAAAAATTTATTTTGCATACTCGCCTGCCATATTGGATCTGCCATTCTGTTCTGAAAGTTTTTGACTTCGGATTCGTAATCAGCGACCCCCAAAACCTTCGAGTAACAGAATTTGGCCCATTTCATGAACATTTCATACTTTTGGCCAGCTTTTCGCGATTTGGTCCTACTGTGATGTGGAAAGATGGAGGTTAAAAGGGAAAGTGTATTTTAGAACGAATGGACTGCAAGTAGACAAAGTGACAAGAATGCACGAGGTAGGACGGAAGGTATATGAGGTAGTTAAGGAAAACGGTATCGAGAGAGAGAAGGCAGCAGGGGAGGAGAGAATAAGAGAGTCAAGGTTTAACGAGAACTATGGGTGGATTATGCCAAGGGAGAGAGCGCAATATTAGCATGAGAAAGGAGAGAAAGGAAGTCAGGAGCTCCTAGCCAGGATGAGATGTGGGTGCATGGATGGTTTCAATAGGTTCTGGCTCTCTAGGGAGAAGAGAATGTGCGAATTGTGCGGGAAGGGAGATGCAAGAGTGGACCACTGGTTGGAGGAGAGCGAGGAAGTGGTAAGGAGGCGGATAAGCATGGTGGTATTGACACATGAAGGGGGGGGGCAAAAGGGCAGTAGCATGGGTGAAATGTGAATAGTTTAAACAGTAGGTAAGTATGAGGTAGTAGCCGCGGAGGCACAGTGTGGCCATGCAAGGCAAAGCGAGAAAGTAGGTACATGCGTGGGAGGCAAGGCGATAAGAGCGCGCGGTTTTAAATAAAAGGTGTGAATGGATGTTAGTTGTTGAGGGTAAGTCTTAAGGAAATTCTGTAAAAAAATGGAAGTGTAAGCGAGTCAATTTTTTAAGGCCAGCAGGCCGAAAAATAAACGTTTATCTATCCATGAAATTCGCTCACATATAGTCTTACTATGCTTTATATTGTTGAGACAAATATATACTGCAAACTTATGTTAGAACCAATTACCCAATGGAACGATTAAAAATTAAAGATATAACTTATCTAGCCAAGAGGGCGTCATTTGACGTGAGCAGCAGACTTACCATTCAATTGAAATCTGGATTAATTATTAGTTTACGCAGCTGCTGCTAGTCACTGGCGGTCCTGATGCAAATTTCGAATCCTGGTTATAATTCATCACAAACTTTTGCTGTACATTGCCGACCTTTACCACAACCACCATACTTTGATTGCTTCGAACGTCATCGAGAAGCAAGGAGTGCGCAGTTGCTAACTATGCAATTCTTTTGTTCATGGCAAGTTATATTTTTATTACCATTTAGGAATTTTATGCATTTTAGGAAACTATTTGTTATCTTCAGATAGTGTTTCTGAATGTTAATACAAATTCAATGAAGTTACTATCAAAATTATTGAATTTTGTTTCTAGCAACCTAATTTCGTGAGTTTCACTTACTTTAGTATCCTGAATGTGCCGGAATTTTCCGAACATTTCTGACACCGCAGGTGCATCACAATCTATTCTAGGCATATCAAGATAGATATCCTACAGTGCAGTGATTTCAACATGCATTAGATGTTCTGAGTAATCTCGAAATATAGATCAAGATATAACATAAGAAATTATGTGTTTTCAAATCTATAAATAAATAAACTCATCGATTAACAATATCACAATTGAAAATGCAAAGTTTGAAGTTCTAAAATGGCCGAGTCATGCATTGCTTCATAAAGTTTGCCTGAACTGTTATCGAACATTATCGATTTATAATCACCAATATGTCCTCAAAAATTTAGAAGCTGCTTATTTACAGTAAATTGCGCTAAAAAAACGAAGTTTGTACGTCCAAAAATAGCTAACCAGTGAATTTGTTAATTAGGATTGTTTGAACGATTATTATTATTTATCTTATGACCAAATATAATACTTTTGTTTCATTTTTAAGTATTATATGATTGAATCATGATATGATTGACATGATATGGACCCCAGCGGGGCTCTCAAAAAACAACCAAGGCTCTTTATTACGACCCGCTAAAGAAAATAATTAATAATTAATATAATTATTTTCTTGTGAGAAACCCGGAGGTCTAAACTGTCAATTCTTACGAAGCCTCGAAATAATTTTTTTTATTCTTTTGGATCGTTGCTTCTCTATCTTCAAACTCAAGACGCCATGCTTACACTTAGATTACCAATTTTGAAAATAGAATTTATAAATCAATAACAATTAAATAGAACCCGAACCATATACCATTTCGGGATTTATTTTCTTGGAATGAAAATTAATTGAATTTACAATAAACAAAAATAGGTTTTGACATTCACAGATTAGTCACTTGAATTTACCACCTCTTTTCTTTTTTGTAGAAAGGGGCATACCTGTAGCTAGTGGCTTCACCCTTCTCGTATTTTACCATCCGGAGGTTCGGACGTTCCGCTCTCCGCACCCTTTTTCCTAAAATTCCTAAAATTTTTGAATAACAAACTTGAACATTACTACTCCGGATACCATTTCCGTGTTCCGTAATCTTCAAGTACAAATTACTATTGTGAAAGAATATTTTCGTTGTTATATCATTAAGCCATTTCCCTTCCGGGGAGCGTAACTTTTCTTGACTTTGATGATCGTCTTGGTATGTGAAAGCTGGCATTATACAATTAATAGAGTTCAACATAATAAAAATTATGGTATAATTTATATTATACTTGAACTCATTTTCGTTCGTTTTTATTAAAGTTAAATACTTACATTTGAGTTTATGATTTGAAATATCCCCAAGTATCCTTTTACGTTGAGGTAAAACTTTTCCCTTTGCAAAGTTTCCAAACTTCAAAATTCGTGGCATTCGTGCAAGACGACAAACTTGACAATCACATGGGACATTGCAATTTGATTTTTCAGAGTATTTAAATTCAAAAAATCTGGTAGCTTAGGATCATCGAAATTTTTTATTCGGTAAATATCTCTTTTACATCTAATGCAAAAAACACATATCAACCGATCATCATTTTTATCATACTCAAATACTTCAGCAATTTTCTTTTGTATTAATTCGGATATGTGGATCATTTCCTTTGTTTTTCCGAAGCACAGGAAACAAATTTTACTACGATTTTCATCGTGCTTTACAGCTACATTTTTCGACATGACAATGAATAATCCACAAACACGATGAAATTCTTATCATGACAAATATGTAAATATTTCCAATTGAAAAATTTGAGATCAACCATTTTCATTCCATTTGCTTTATGTTAAAGAATAAATAAAGCGTCGTTATTTGATAAAAGAGATAAAAGTATATATAGAAGCTATTCATCCTATTAGTTCCTTTACGAACTTCGTGATGAATTGGATTTTTTTTCTCTGTCATTTTTTATACTCAGGGAAAATGAGCATTTCTACCGAAAAAATGCTCCTTGCGCTCATGATATTCCTGAATTTTAGACGTAAGTGTGATATAATATTAAAATTATTATACATGATCAACATGTGATATATGTTTGCAAACATCTTTGCTCAAGAGCTTACAGTTACAATATTTGTAGTTCTCAAATTGTCCAGCTTGAACATTCGAGTATTTTGGTTGATACAACGTTATAACTGACGAGGCTTCAATTTTTTGTAATATATCCAAATTGTCTACTATTACAGAATTTTTCGTAACACTAACCCATTTCCAGCTTCTTTATGGTTGGAATTAGGGAAAATTCCTTATTACTAGGCAGTGCCAAATATATTATCAAATCACAAGTCTGCTTCACATTGTGCAATTCAGAATTGGAAACCTCCAAACTATCTCATTTCAAACTTGATCCTCGAAAATTAGACTACTCAACAATTTCGCGAACAAAACTTTTAATTTAGAATCGTAGACAGTTTTGCATAAAGATTCTGAAAAGTATAATTAATTTGGAATTGATTGATAATCGCCTCGGTTCTGCGCGTTGAGATATGTGTTTAAATAAATTCATATTTTCGTAATTTTCATACCTTTATGGATGCCAATTTGTTTTACGTTTAGGGGATCTTAATTTTCTCCAAATATTTTTACAGCGTTGTATTTGCTAATTCATAGGAGATGACGCATGTAGTGTAATAGCCTACATTTTAAATGGTCTATGCCTTAGCCGAGATATAGCGTTGGATTGACGAAAATTTATTTCTGTATACGGATATTCTTTTCTATGTCTTGGTATTAATATATATTTTATTGAAAAAACGATGTCATTTAGTACCAAATTAGCATCTCAACAGATGCTCGCTAGTTTGAACGAAGCTTTCAGAAAAACATATTTTTGTATCTTTATCGAGGCTGAAATTGTTGTTTACATGAAGACAACCTGCCAATCACAATCCTAATTGAAATTAATATAAAGAAACTGATATAGTCTTTTACTAATAAACTCACACTGGAAGAAACAATCGCGATAAAAAAAGACGCGAAATGCGAGTGTAAAAATATACGAGTTTCAATTGGTACAGACAGACCACCTTACTTTGATATTGTTAATTACACTGGTCAACAACACAGAAGAATTGGGGGTTTACTTGAGTTGCAGCTCAATTTGTTTGATATACTTCCGGTTTTCAAAATTTATTGGGTCGAGTAGTTTCCTGTTTAAATCAAATATCGCGCTATAAGCTACATATACTCGAAATGTATTTTTTACATTTTTTCAATAAAATCTGGTTCAGTTTCTTCGTTTTTTAATGTGAAATAGAATCCAAAGGAAGTTTACAGTTTCAGCATTGATCGTATACAAGGTATATAAACCATCTCTTTTTGTAAAGTTGACAATTTGACCGTTTATGCATACTCAAACTGCATTGAAAAACTACTTTCAAACGATTATTATAAATTTCATGAGTACATAGTTTATTTTCATCACTAATCTTTGTTAAACTAGTTAAAAGTCGAAGTTACCATTGTAGAAAAGCTTCATAAGTATCCGCTTTTTCTTCCAAAACTAGGTGCGGATGGGATGGTTCCCAATAAATTTCCTCCAAACCGCATTGTTATAACAATGCATGATGGATGCACTGCTGATGGAGATATCATGCAAGTATTTGACAAACCCTGGTGGTTGCACAATAACGCAGCACATCCTGACACGTTGTTATTTTATATGCGAATGCCCCATCCATTTTGTGGCATAAGCCGTCAATTTGGTAATAATTTCAACGAGATACAAGAACTATTCGTACATGATTCTTCTCTCCATACTCCAATGAACGCTCAGATACATATAGACGATGGCGAATATTATTCAGCTCATTCTTTCCAAGTGTACAATGTATCACAGCAAATATACTATTTCCCACCTGCCAACTACATATATGTAGCAGTGCCACACGCCAGGGTGTATAGCGCAGTTTTACGACACCAACCGTACAAAAAGAATGTCGACAGGCAACCCTATTTATTTCCTGATGTATCCAAGAAGCGTCGCTGGCTGTTCTGAGTATGAAGAGAGAGACATCCTACCGTTCGGAAATTCTGATTATTTATTAGATATTCCACGGACATCTCAAGATATCCTGAGAATATCTCATTAGTATCAGAGCATAGACATCAAAGTGCACACGGAAATTTCCCACTCAACAATCACATATATGTAACAGTGCCAGAAGACAAGGTGCACAGTGCAGCTTAACAACACCAACCGTACGCAAGGATTTTCGACATGCAATCATATTTATTTTCTGATAAATCCTAGGTGCATCACAGGATATCTTAGGCATATCGAAAGAGATATCCTACACTGCAAAAATATTGATAATAATTAGATATTCCAAGAATATCTCACGATATTCTGCTAAAATCTTATTAGTATTTCTAATTTAAATGCACAGGATGTTCTGTAAATGTAGGTATGCCTTAATCTCAAAATATTGTATTTTCAATTTTATGAATAAATAAACTCATGATTTCACAATACTGTAGTATTTTTCCAAGAGGGACTTGCACTTTGAACCCGATTAAAATACGTCTAAAACGCAAAATATTATTATGGTATAATTCAACATAATCAAAAGTATTTCAATAACTGCGTTTCTTCTTGTAGCAACCTCACGAAAGCCGTCTCTTGAAAAGCATTTGAGCTAGTTTTTTGGCTTAGTTACAAGAGGAAAATCTCATAAATACAACTTATCGTCTCATTTCATCAACATTTAATTTCTGCAAGCGATTTCTTGAAAATTCGAACAAACTTTAATCTCAGTTTCAAAACAACCTTTAGAATTTGCATCAGCTATTCAAGCAGCTTCGAAGAACTTCAAAATTGTTGAACCTCATTTAAAAGAAAAAAATGTCAGCAGAGACCCATTGCATCGATAAATATTACGGTTATGACAGATTTACATTTGTAAATGTGAAAGCCAACAAGATTTTTGATGCTGTTAAGACGATTGCTTACTGCACTGATCTTGAAAGTTTTATCCAGTATAGTAAGGAAAAAGACAATCGTCAGAATTTCATCTGAAGTTTGCGATAGATGGC
Organism: Andricus grossulariae; assembly: GCA_011634705.1. Classification (NCBI taxonomy): domain Eukaryota; kingdom Metazoa; phylum Arthropoda; class Insecta; order Hymenoptera; family Cynipidae; genus Andricus; species Andricus grossulariae. Next base: position 31,907 of record JAABKJ010000483.1, on the reverse strand, counting down.
GGAGGATATTTTCTAAGAGTATGTTTATCTATTCAATTAAATTTAATTTCAATTTGAGAAGTCCCTAAAGATAATAAGACTGAAAGAAAAACTTTCAGCATAGTGAGCTGAAAACCCAAAAATCCCTGACGTTCAATTCAAACTATCTTTAAATTTGAATATATTGTATATAAAGTCAGCGACTATTTTTCCTAACAGTAAAGCTAAAAAGATGATTTTTTTAGAAGAAAGTTGAATTTTCAACAAAAATATTTACTTTCAATCAAGAAAGGTGACTTTTGTACGACAGAAGATGAATTTTGAATCCAAAAAGACGAATACTTATTTAAAAACTTTTATTTCGCACCAACATTAGTGACATTAACAACATATTCAAATTTTTACTAAAATAATTAAATTTTTCACCCCGAAAGACGAATTTTCAACAAAAGACATGAATTTTCTACTATATAGTTCAATTTTCATCTTATAGAGGAAACATTTTCAAGCGAAAATGGAATAGTGAAATCTTAAGATTATAAAATTCATTTTTAGCAAGAAGAAAACAAATTTTCAGCAAAATAGTTAAATTCTCATCAAAAGAGGTGAATCTCACCAACTCAATGAGTTTAAAAAAAAAAAATTGTCCAACTTTTCATCAAATAGTTAGGTTTTTAGCGAGAAAAGATGAGTTTTCAGTTGAATATTTAATTTTTCAAACAAAAAGCTAAAATTTTCACCGAATAGAATAATTTCTAATACAAAAGTCGATTTTTTAATAAAATGAATAAATTTCGTACAAAACAGTTGAGTTTTAAATGCAAAAATGTTAATTCTAAAAAAAAAGTTAATTTACAACCAAATAGTTTAATTTTTAACTCAAATTATGAATCTATAACAAAAAATAATAATTTTCAACCAAAAATAGAATATTCACATTTGCAGATGGAACAATTCATTCTTAAACAAACAAGAAACTAATTTTTAACAAAATATTTCAATTATCAACCAAATATATAAATTTTTGAATAAAATTATGAATGTTTAACCAGAAAAAAATTATTTTCAATGAATTTGTTCAACTTTTCACGAAGTTGTTGAATCTCCATCCAAAGAAGGTGAATTTTCAACTAAAATGATGAATCTTCAATAGCAATCAAATGAATTAACAAAAAGGCATTCATCCAAGTAGTTAAATTTGCTACCAGTGAAATCAATTTTCAACCAGGAAGATTAATTTTCTGCCAAAAAAGAAGAATTTTTAACCAAAAAGGTAAATTATTATACAAATAATTGAATTTTAAACTAGAAAAGATCATTTTTCTTCCAACCAAAAAAAAATATCCTCAAAGAAAAATGTAATATTTGATATTTCAACCAAGAAAGATTAAAATTAGAATGAAAAACAGTTTAATCGAACGAAAAAGTACAAATTTTCGGAAAAACAGTTGAAACCATAACCAAACCATATTTATTTTTAACCAAAGATTTGCATTTTCAACCAAAAAAGATCACATTTATACAAAAATAGTTCAATTTTCTTCCAAAAAGGGTGAATTTTCAAACAAAGTATTTGAATTTGTAACTCAAAATAGTATGATTAAATTTTGAGTGAAAAAATGTTTATAATAGAATAATGGAAATGAATTTTGAACAAAAGAGTTCAATATAAACTAATCACGTAAACTTTTAACCAAAAAGATGAATTTTTAAACAATTGATTTAATTTTCAACATACAAATAAATTTTCAACCCAATTATAGAATTTTACAACCAAACAAGATGAATTCCGTATTAAAAATTAATTAGTAGAATTTTCAATCAAAGAGAAGAAATTCATAGCCAAAAATATTTGGATTTTCTTATTTTGCAGTAAAGAAGAATTTTCATTGGAACAAAAAACCATTTCTTCATTCAAGTCTTCTTTGAACCGAAGAATCTTATTTCTGAGTGTGAATTGATATTTTTAACCAGAAATCTTTGGAATGTTTAATTTATGAAATTTAAATGTTTAAAATTGTAAAGTTCAAAAGCATTCGATTTAAAATTCTCAAATTAAAAAGTGTTTGATTACCTTAAACGGAAAAACTTTTTAATTTTAATGACTATGAAAAATTTTGAAGAAGCCGGATATACTCTCAAATTCTTTTCCTGCATAATAAAACGGCCACCCATGTAAGCTTTTCAGCTTTATTACAATAAGAATGCAATATTGTGAAAGCTGTAAGAATGCCAAATCACCAAGAAAATATGAAATATTCACAAGATACTGCCCCTGAATGGAAAAACAAGAATGATTTGCTAAATCCATTTTTTTAATCTTACTTAATTCACGTAGAAAAAATCTTTTTGTAAATGTTCGTAAAAAAATGTTGTGAAGAAATGAACTCGATGAAGTGAAAACTGTAAAATAATTTAATTTCAAAGTATTAGTTTTTTAGATAATTAAATTATAAACAAAATGTTATAAGGATCATTTGAAAACAAAATTTTAGACTTTAATTTTTATTTAATTTTGAGAATCCTTGTTTGTTGAACTAGTATCTCCAATTGCACCCTTTTAAGTCGAAAATATGTCTACAAAATTTCGAATAAAGTTTTTTTATATCACACGATAAATTTTTCGAAATTTTTCAAACTATTCAAATATTTGAATCTCTTTCAAACTTATAAAACTCCTCAATATCTTTTAAACTGACTCGAATCATTTCTAAAATTGCCTTAAAATCTTCCAGGTTCTCTTCTGGCATTTTTGGAAATCTTTTGAATTGTTTTAAAATCTTTTCAAATATTCTGTTCAAATTAATTTTTCCACATAAACTATCACTTTAAATTTTCGCAGGAATCTTCAGAAAATATTTGTATTATTATCTTGAAACCTTTCAAAATCCTTCAAAACTCTGCACTTTTTGTTCTAAAATCTTTAAAACTCTACATTATGTTTTGAATTTTTGGAAATCCTTTCAAATTTTCAAGTATTTCGCAAAACTTCTTTTCAAATTATTTGAACTTCTCATGAAATTTTTGGAAAAGATTCAAAAACTGAGAAAATTAATTAAAAATTTTGCAAATTCTTTTTGAACAATTCAAAAAATCTTTTGGAACATCTTGAAATCTTTTCAAATGTTCTCTTGAAATTAGAGTTACCAACTACAAAATCATTTTAAATTTTCCTAGAAAACTTAAAAAATGTTTAATCTCTTGAAATCTTTCAAAATGTTTCAAAAACTTCTAAATTTCTAAAATTTGTGAAAAAATCTTTCAATACTTAAAAAAATTAGTTAAAATCTTCTAGCTTTTTTCCAATAATATTGTAACAAGTTGCTATATTTAAAAATCTTTTTATATCTTCTTCAAAATTTAATTTTTTTAAATTAAAAGTCACATTGAATTTTCTCAGGAATCTTCAGAAAATATTTGCATTATTATATTGATATATTTCAAAATCCTTAAAAACCTTCTGCACTTTTTGTTAATTTGTAATTTTTCGAAATCCTTCAAAATTTTCAATAATTTTGACATTTTTTTGCAAAACTTATATATTTTCTAAAATAATTCGAATTTTTTAAAAATATTTCAAAACTGGAAAAACTTGTCTTAAAATATTCCAGATTCTTTCTAGAAAATTTGAAAAATGTCTGAAAATGTTTTCAAATCTTTTGATTTAGTCTCTTCAAATTAAGGTTACCAAATGAAAAATCATGTTGAATTTTCCTAAAAATCTTTTAAAAAAATATATTTTCTTGAAATCTTTCAAAGTTTTTTACAAGCTTCTAAATTTTCAATTTAAGATGTTCAAAAATCTACATTTTTCCAATCTTTCAAAAACATTTTAATCTTTTAATTATTCCTAAAATTTGTTTATTACCTACATACGTTTTTGATAATGATTCTAATTTTTCCTCAAAGTGAAAAATATTTTAAAACTAAAAGAATTGGCATTAAAACTTGTATTTTTATCATGAAATCTTTTCAAATCCTCAAAAAAACCTATGCCTTTTTTGTTCCGAAATTTTGCAAAATTTGCATATTCTTTTGATGGTTTGTAATCCTGCAACATTTTAAATTATTTTAAAGTATTTTGCAAAGCTTCTTTAAAAATTATTCGAATTTTTCACAGAATTTAAAAAAAAAATGTCAAAACTAAAAAAATTACCTTCAATATTTTCAGATTCTTTTTGAACCATTCAAAAAATCTTTAGAAATGTTTTGAAATCTTGTTGAATGTTCTCTTAAAATTAAAGTTACCAAATACAAAATGATTTTTTGTTTTCCTAGGAAACTTAAAAAAACATTTTATCTCATGAAATCTTTCAAAACGTTTAAAAAGCTTCTAATCTTTCCTCCAAAGTTTTCAAAAATTTACATTTTTCTCAATTTCTTTGAATAATTTAAAAGTTTTATTTATTTTTAAACGTTTAAAATATCTTTCAAAATTATAAAACTGAAGAAAAAAATTGGTTAAAATCTTTTAGATTTTTTTTTTATAATTTCAGAAATATTTCGAAATATTTGAAAATATTTTCAAATCTTCTTCAAAAATTAATTTTTTCAAATTAAAAGTCACTTCAAATTTTCTCAGGAATATTTAGAAAATATTTGCATTATTATCTTGGAATCTTTCAAAATCCTTGAAAAGCTTCTGCACTTTTTGTTCAGAATTCTTAAATAGTATTCATTTTGAATTCAATTTTTCGAAATCCTTAAAAATTTTGGATTATATTGTAATTTTTTTTCAAAACTTCTATGTATAATCTTTAAATTAATGTTACCAAATGAAAAAAAAAACATGTTAAATTTTCGTATGAATATTTTAAAAAAAAAATATTTTCTTTGAATCTTTCCAAGTTTTTTACAAGCTTTTAAATTTTCTATTTAAGATTTTCAAAACCCCACATTTTTCCAATTTGTTCAAAACATTTTAATTTTTAAATCATTCTTAATATTTTCTTGATACCTGTATACATTTTTAATAATGATTCTGATTACTCCGAAATGTGTAAAATATTTCAAAATTAGAAAAATTGGCATTAAAAATTGTATTCTTATCTTAAACCCTTACAAATTCTTCAAAAAACTTCTCCATTTTTGTTCAGAAATCTTGAAAAATCTACATTTTGTTTTCAATTTTTTGAAATTCTTTAAAATTTTGAAATATTTTGAAGTATTTTACAAAACTTCTTTTAAAATTATTAGAATTTTTCATAACATTTTTGGAAAATATTTCAAAATTAAAAAAATTAATAACAAATCTTTCAGATTCTTTTTGAACAATTCAAAAAATGTTTTGAAATGTTTTGAAATATTTTCGAATGTTATCTTAAAATAAGAGTTACCAAATACAACATCATTTTAAATTTTCCTAGAGAACTTGAGAAAATGTTTAATCTCTTGAAATCTTTCAAAATGTTTAACAAGCTTCTAAATTTTTCATGAAAACTTTTCAAAAATTTATATGTTTTTCAATTTTTTCAAATCATTTCAAATTTTTAGTTAATTTTTTTAAGTAAAAAATCATTTTAAATTTTCTCAGGAATCTTCAGAAAAGATGTGTATTATTATCTTAAAATTTTTCAGATTCTGTTTCGACAGTTTAAAAAATCTTTTGAAATTTTCTGAAATATTTTTAAATTTTCTCTCGAAACGAATGCTACCAAATAGAAACTATTTTTAATTTTCCTAGGAATCTAAACACAATGTTATACTGTGGAAATCTTTCAAAAGTTTTGAAAAGCTTTTAAATTTTTTTATTTAATATTGTCAAAAATTTACATTTTCTCATTTTTTTTAAATCATTAAAAAAATTTTATTGTTTTTCAAATTTTCAAAAAGTTGTACACATCTTTTAAAATTATTCTGATTTTCCTAAAATTTGTGAAAAATCTTTCAAATTGAAAAAAATGGCTTTAAAATCTTTCTTATTTATTTCAATATTTTAAAATACTTTCAAATTTTCTTCAAAAATTAATTTTTCAAAATGAAAAATCACTTCAAATTTTTACAGCAATCTTCAGAAAATATATGTATTATTATCTTGAAACCTTTCAAATTTCTCAAAAAGCTTCTGCACTTTTTTTCGGAAATTTTGAAAAATCTAGGTTTTGTTTCAATTTGTTGATATTTTTTCAAATTTTAAATTATTCCAACATTTTTTGCAAAACTTTGATATATTTTCTCAAATGATTCAAATTCTTCATAAAATTTTTCAAAAATATTTTTAAACTAAAAAAATCGCCCTAACATTCTCCAGATTCTTTTTTGATAGTTTAAAGAAATCTTTTGAACTGTTTTGAAATCTTATAGAATATTCTTTTAAAATCAATGATATCAAATAAAAAATTATTTTAAATTTCTCTAGAAATCTAAAAAATACGTTAATCTCTTGAAAATCTTCAAAAATTTTGAAAAGCTCCTAAATTCTTCTTTTAAAATTGTTAAAAATCTGCACTTTGTCCATTTTTTGAAATCATTTTAAATTTTTTATTATTTTTCAAATTTTTAAAAACTTGTACATATATTTCAAAATGATTATAATTTTTCCTAAAATTTGTGAAAAATATTTCAAAACTAAACAAATTACCTTATAATCTTGCAGGTTTTTTTTCTCAATATTTAAAAATTTGGTTTGAAATGTTTCAGGCTCTATTCAAATCTTGCTTAAAAATTAATTTTGCAAAGTAAAAAATCATTTCAAATTTTCTCAGGAATCTTAAAAAAAGATGGGTAGTATTATCTTACAATTTTTCAGATTCTTCTTTTACCGTTTTTTTTTTCATCATTATTCTAATTTTTCTCAAATTTTTTAAAAATCTTTCAAATTGAAAGAAATGGCTTCAAAATTTTTCATATTTATTTCAATATCTTTTAATGTTTTTAAATTTTCTTCAAAAATTAATTTTTTCAAATGAAACATCAGTTTAAATTTTCACATTAATCTTCAGGAAATATGTGTATTATTATCTGGAAACCTTTCAAATTTCTTAAAAATCTTCTGCACTTTTTTTCGGAAATTTTGAAAAGTCTACATTTTGTTTCAATTTATTGATATGTTTTTAAAAGTTTAATTATTTCAACATTTTTTGCAAAACTTTTATGTTTTCTAAAATGGTTGAAATTCTTCATAAAATTTCTAAAAAGTATTTTAAAAATAAAAAAATCACCATAACATTCTTCAGATTCTTTTTTGACAGTTTAAACAAATCTTTTGAAATCTTTCGGAATCTTTTAAAATATTCTCTCAAATTTATGTTACAAAATAAAAAATTATTTTCAATTTTCCTATGAATCTAAAAAAATATGTTAGTCTATTGAAATCTTTCAAAAAATTTGAAAAGCTTCTAAATTCTTCATTTAAAATTGTCAAAAATCTACATTTTTTCAATTTTATGAAATAATTTCAAATTTTTATTAATATCAAAACAAAATTTAAACTTGTACATATATTTCCAAATCATTCTAATCTTTTCTAAAATTTGTAAGAAATCTTTCAAAACTAAAAAAAATGGCCTTGAAATCTTGCACATTTATTTCAATATCTTTAGAATCTACAATTTTTTTTTAATTTTTAGAGATCTTCTTTTCAAATTTCAAATTATTTTTTTATTTTTTTAAAAACTTCTATATATTTTCTAAAACGATTAGAATTTTTCATACAATTTTTGAAAACATGTTTTTAGCAAATCATGGTCATGCAAAATAATAAATAAATTTTTGAAAATGTACGAAAAAATATTTGGAATCATAAATTAGAAAAATTGTTGGTCTTGATAGGTTACACATCGCCCGACTTAGGGCCTTCTCAAATTTTAAATTATTTAAAAATTTGTTGCAAACCTTCTATATATTTTCTAAAATAATTAAAATTTTTCATAAAATGTTCAAAAAATATTCCAAAACTAAAAAAACTACCTTAAAATTGCCCAGAATCATTTTTTGACAATGCGAAAAATATTTTGAAATGTTTTGAAATGTTTTTGAATATTCTATTAAAATTAATGTTATGGAATGAGAAATAATTGTTGCGAATCTTTCCAAAATTTAATTTAATTTTCTTGTGGTCTTTCCAATTTTTATAAAAGCTTCTCAATTTTTTTTCGAAATTTTCAAAAACCTGCATTTTTTCAATTTGTTTAAATCATTAAAAATTTTTAGTTATTTTTGAAATTTTTCAAAAACTTGTACATATCTTTCAAATTGATTCTAATTTTTCCTGAAATTTGTGAAAAGTCTTTTAAAACTAAAAAAATTGCCTTCAAATCTTCCAGTTATTTTTTAGTATTTTTAGAAATCTTTTGGAATGATTTAGAATCTTTTTAATTTTTCTTTGAAAATTATTACTTTTAAATATAAAAAATCAATTAAAGTTATCTCAAAGATTTTAGAAAGTTTGTTTTATTGTCTTGAAATCTTTCAAAATTCTTAAAAAGCTTCTAAATTTTTTGTCCGAAATCTTCAAAAATCTACATTTTGTTAACATTTTTCTGAAATATTCTTAACATTCAAATTATTTTATAATCTTTTTGAAATTTCTAAAATTTTGAAATATTTTTGAAAACAATTCGAAGTTTTTCTAAAAAGTTTTGTTATTGAAAAAATGGTCTTAAATCCTTCCAAATTCTTTGAATGAATCTTGTTGTCGTTATAAATCTTAATACAACATAATTCTATCTCGACCCATTTGCACGAAAGTAAAAACATATTTTCGGCAAATCATGATAATGAGAAAAAAATTCTCTGTTCCTAATGTACATTCTTATTACTTTTAAACGCCCTGGCTCTTTTCGGAAATTCAAAACAACAAAAATTGGAATTTTTAACATAAGAGGTTTTTTTCCACCAAATAGTTAAATTTTCAGCACTTGAAAAAAGAGATAGATTTTGAACGAAAAAGAATATTTTTCTACCAAAAAAGACGAATTTTTAGCAAAATAGTCAGATCCTCTACGCAGAAGTAAATTTTTAACCAAAAGGAGAAAATTTTTAACCACTAATGATTTTTCAGTCCTGAAAGAAAAAAGGTTCCAACCAGGTTGTTGAATTTCTAACCGAAAAAGACTATTTCCCTACAAAATACTCTAATGTTCTACTCGAAAATAAAAACTATCACCTATAAAGTTAATTTTCAAACACATAGTTGAATTTTTCACCAAATTATTTATTTTTTAACAAAAGAGTGAAATTTTTAACAAAATAATTAAATAGACCACCAGATAACAAAATTTCTGATCAAAAAGGTAAATTTTCTAGGAAAAATATAATAGTAGAATTTTTAATTAAAAACATAAAGGACTTTGCTGTTTAAAACATGTTATTCTCATAAACATGACAATAGGAATTTTGTCATCAGCGATAATATCACATCCGTATTTTCTTACATTGAACTTCGCTATATATAGAGGCCCCTTATCGTGTCAGTTTATCTGTAAATTTCTTGACAAATTTTAATTCTCCTCACTGTCAATTTCTCTACTGAGGAAACATGAAGATTTTTATTGAAACTTTACTGCTTACATTCGTCAGTTTGATACATTTCAAAAGTGAGTAAAATGTTTGATTAAAATTAATATTAGGTATTATTTTTTAAGTGTACCCACCCAAAAAATGAATTTCTCCGTTCGGGCTCAAATTTACAAAAAGTATAGTCCTATTAGATAGCACTTCAAAAAAAAGATTTATCAATTTGGTCAAAAACTTGTCGAGGTCTTTCGAACGAAATAAAAAAAAAATTTATTTCCAAATCTAGCCATCATTTTTTAAAATCAAAAATTGTTTTCATGTTTTTTAATTTCGACCTTTTCTTTTATTTCTTTCAAACTATAAATAAATATTGAAAATTCCAAATCGTACTTGTGTGGTTACTACGTATGCTGAGTAGAGGTGTGGTTACTGAGGGTTTCCTATGCGCGAGGAATAATCGGAAATTATTTTGCATGTACATTTTTTGATAGGGAACAATATTCCAAGAATAGAAATTGAAAAAAAAAATGTTTGATTTAAGAATTTTATGAATATTTTCAAAAATGACATTTTATTATTTCATTATTTGCGCATTTCTAATGTACAAATAACATTTATACTCATTACATTACGTACATCACCTGTAAATTGCACATCAAAATGGGTAATAAACCAAATACAAAAAATTCCATTTTTGAAAATTTTCAACAAATTATAGAATCAGAAAAAATTGTTTATTGAATTTTTGTTTTTAGAATATTGTTTCCTACCAAAAACTGTACATACAAAAAAATTCGCAAATTTTTATAGCGCATAGGAAAATTTTTTTGAATTTACCAGGTTACATAAAATTCAATTTTTCGAGAAAAAAAAACGGAAAATGACATTTTTCTATTCAAGGATCTGAAAATGAGCATTTCAAGCTTTATTTTTAGTTGAAGAGAAAAAAAAAGGTCGAAAAAAATCAGAAATATTTTAGATTTTCAAAAATGATGGCTAAATTTTATATAAGATTTTATTTTATATATAGTTTCCCATGAAAAATGCATGGGAAAAAATCATTTTTTTTTATTTTTTGGAATAATTTTTTAGGGTTTGGGAAAATGTGACGGAAACCAAAAATGTCAATTCTTCATGAAATGGAACTTTTCAGCAGTGTATTCTCGTCTTTTTTTTTGCAATTATTTATATTGTTCTTGTGAAATAATTCTTAACATCGTTTGATTGATTTTTAAATGTTTAGAAAAATTTCAATTGTTTAAAGAAATAAAATTTCATCTGTTTGAATAAGTGAAAAAAAATTGTTTTTCAAACATTATTGTTGTTCTAGTGGAACATTTATTAACATTGGTTGAATAATTGTTAAGTATTAAAATAAATTTAATTTTTCTGAGAAATGTTTGTTTTTCTTCAAAAATTCGTCGAACTCACAGTTTATTCTCATTAAGTGATATTATCGAAGATGTCTCTTAGGATAAATATTTTTCGAATACGTTCCAAGATGTATTCGAATATTATATGTTCCTGTTAGGAATTGAGAATTAATTGTTGAAACAATTTAGAAAAATTTACAAATTTTGTCGAAAAATTATTGCTGAAACAAATTAAAGGTTGTTGAAAATAAAGAATAATTTATTATTCATACAATTGGAAAATATTTTTTTTAAATGTATGTTACTACCGATAATAAACTGCCAAATTAACAAATTTTTAGATGAAAACGTTCTTAACAAATAGAATTTATTTATACATTTGAAAATTGAGTAACCAATATTGATAAATATTTCACTAAACCAACAGTATTAATTTTCATTAAGAAAAATTCGAAAAAAAAATCATTTTAACAAATTCCACTTGTTTAAATAAATGAAAATTAATACATCAATTTTAATAAATATTTCACTAGACCAATAGTAATAATTTTTAGGGAAAAAAACAAATATTCGAGAAACAATTATTTGAACAAATTGCATTTGTTTAAAGGATTGAAAATTATTACTCATGTTGATAAATATTTCACTAGACCAATAGAAATAATTTTAAGTAAAAAAAAAGTATCAAACCCATATGTCTGATACATGAAATTCTTCATTGGATAATAATTCTCTACAAGCCTCTATACTTTCCCGTAACATTTTTTCAAACCCTATGAAATTATTCCAAAAAATCAAAAAAGTGATTTTTTCCCACGCATTTTACTTGGGAAACTTCAAGTCAAAACTGGCACCTGTTAAAATAAAAAAATTATATCCAAAATACGGAATATCTTTTTTCAGATTTGGAATGAAATGGGGGGATCTTTGCCCTATAAAAAAGGGTTTTTGAGCCACCCTAGTGGGTGCACTTGAGAACTAATACCCTATATGTATGACAGATATGACGTATGTGGGCCATTAAATGTCAGGAATATCAGAATTGAATTTTTTGGTGGGATTTTATGAATTATCGACATTTCTGGAAACGGTAATTAAATTTTGTTGAAATTTGAAAGTATTAGAGAAAAAAAATTGATAGAGACTCTTCTGGTTCCTGAGATATTGTCATTTTAGTGAGACCATTCGCTGCGCTATAAATAAAAGCTGCAACTTTTGTTTTATCTTCATGGAAAATTTTTGTTTATGTTCAGCGTGGCTAATTGTCGATTAGATGATATTAAATTTATTGCTCTATTGTGTGCTTTTTCCAGCTTGTATAATATTGGTGACCCTCAATTATATTTTACGCTTAAAAAAAAAATTAAATTCTATCGATCAACATTTGAATAGACTTCTGCTAAAGAGAAAGCTATTCCTTCTCTATCTCCAATCCAGTCATCAATATCTCTTTTGAGCTTTGGATTTAACTGACCCCCCAGGCCCGGATATCCCAAAATGTGCACAAGGTTTCCTTCACTTTCACTGCATATTCTGCAACTAATGTCAGCACATCCCTTGTTCCCCGCTTTTCCCACGTTTCCGGGTCAAAATCTTGCCCATTGCTCTTTAATTGAGTTGCTTCGATTAGCCCTATCCCATTAGAAATCCCTCGTTGTTCCCCTTTTGGGCAAATTTTTGGCCATCTATTTTCCTCCATGTCCATGATTCCTAAAAGATATTTTCTTGCTCTGTTTTTAGTTGCCATTTCTAGTCTTCCAGATTGGAACCTCCAAATATAACCCAGGGTGCTTCTATCCAACCCCATTGCCATTTCTACAAACTCTCCCTGAAGTTTTTTTATTTCTTCTTTTATCTCCTACCCCCAGATTTCGGCTCCATTCAAACTGGCGGTTTTTACTAATGTATCCATTAAATATAACCTTTTCCCTAGTTTACTTATATTTGCCCTGTTCATAATTCCTCACGCAGCATTTGCGGCTATTCGCGCTTTTCCTAGCATTTTTTGAATGTGTTTGGTATACGTTCCTTCTATCGCAAACTAAAACCCTAGCTAGATTACCATAGCTTGATTATCAGCAAATTTGATTTTGAATATTTTCGTTCGGCCCATTACTGTTCCTCCTAAGTTATTTTTTTCCTACCCTTCTTCGAGGTCTTCTGTGAAAATATTGTACAGAGTAGAGCTTGGTGGGAATCCTTCCCTTACCCCTTGACTTGTTTTGAAACTATCCGAAATTTCTTTCCCGGTTATTATATGATTTATTGACTCACTTAGGATTGCCTCAACCATTCTCAAAATTCTACCTCTAATTTCCAGATTCTGCAATTTGTCGACTAGAATTATTTTTCCACTGTATCGAAGGCTTTTTTCAAACCTACAAAGGCCACGTGTAGTGTCCTACCTTCACGCTTCAGTTTGTTGTTTATGAGTGAGTTCAGCACAAATATGTGATCTCTTGTAGCCCTGTTTTCCTGAATCCTGCTCGACTTTCCCTGAATAAACCTTGTCTTTCTATCCAATTTCTAATCCTCACATTCAAAACAGAAGCCAAAATGTTATACCCAACATCAAGTAATGCTAAGCCTCTATAATTTTTAGTTTATTCTTTGTCACCGCCTTTATGCAGCGAAAATATTCTTGTTATTTTCCATCCTTTCGCCAGTTTACCTTCCTTCCGGAAACAATTTAGTACCCTATGCATCTCCTCTGCTCATACTTTTGGCAATCATCTCAAAATTTCTATTGTTATTCGGTCATCTTCAGCCGCTTTACCCTTCTTAAGCCTTTCAATTTCTCTAAATACCTCCTAGAAGGTGATGTCCCTGTTCAGCTCATGTTCTTCATCTGGAAAATATCGCTCATTTTCTGCTTCTTCAGACCGAACCTTCCTATTATCTACTAACATATCCTCATTATCCATTCCAATTGATTTTTTTTCTTTTCCAATTTCCGTTTCTTTCGGGTCATCTTGTCCCTCAAGAAGCCTCATAAAGTGCTTCTTCTATTCTTTTTTTGTACACCCTCCCCCTAATTCCTTTTTTTCTTTCAGGTCTAAATTCACCTATAGCTTTCCAAACATCTCCCATATTCTGACTTTCTTTAACTTTTTCCCATTTAGATTCTACTTACTCCACAATCTTATTAGCTTTAAGTTTTTTATGAAGCTTCTTTGCTGCCTTGAGCTCTTGTTTTTGGTTTTCGCTCTTTGATTTTAAATTAGCTTTCATCTTATCTTAACCAACTTCTTTCTATTTACGACATTTGTTTAATTCAGCTGAATTGTTTTTCGTTTTCCGACCCTCTTCCCCTCCTCTTAGTCCGCATTTTTTAAGCATTCCACATTCTTCCGCAGCTTTTTTTATATTATTGTTGATTCTTTCCCATTTATCTTCTGACCTTAATCCTCCTCTGTATCTATTTCTTCCCATAGGGCTATATAGTCAATTATCGAGCCTTCATCCTCCCCGATTCGCGTCCAGTTTCCAATTTCGTCACCTCTGATTCTTTTATTCAAAATTACTAGACCTGTTTCATCACAAAATTTGAGTGTGTTTCCCCTGTCGCGTGAACTATTTTGTTTTCTGACTTCCTTCTCTTTAGTGAAATTTCTTACCAGGTCATTCTGTCTAAACTCATTCGCATCTTCATCCTCTTCAATCCTTGCATTCCTATCCCCCATTACTATCACACCCTCTCATTCAATCTGTTAATTATCAATTAGATCCCTTAAAGCTTTGCAAACTTTGACAGTTCCTACGTTGTTATACACAGAAAATTGAACATGAAAATTATTAGGTACTCCCTTACCCTCTATCTCGTTCCAGATCAATTCTTGATTCCCTATTCTCCATTTTAGATAGCTTGAGGTTGTTCGCAACCTTCTTCGCCTTCCCCTCTTGACGTCTTTTCCAATCCACGATTGGACTTCTCTTTCTCTAAAAGTAAAATCATCCGTAATAGTGATATAAAGGATGAGCTTTCTCTTTGATCCCCAAGAATCCTATTTGAATAGCGCTTTACCAACAATTTGAATCATTTGTTTAATTATTATCCACACTCTTGTATGTGCAAATAAGGTTTCTTGAATATCCCTTCTCAAATTTCTGCCTCTTGAGCGGAACGCTCTTACAATTACAGAGTTCTGTTTGCCTCCTCTTTCTTGATTTCCGAATTAATTTCTTGTTCGTTGAGGCTATCAGGACCTTTTTCTGTTCTTCCTTCTACATCTGCTCTTTTTTCTCCGTTGCCAGGTGCCACTTCGTCTTATATGTCCTCCTCCACGTTTTCTCTCTGCAAATCTTACCTTACGAAATCTTCACTTTTCTTTGTTACGATTGCTGTCTCTTTCCATGGTAAAGATTTTCCCTCAATTTATACTCTAGATCTTGAATTTTCAATCTTAAGCTGAGAATTTCGTTCTGCTGCTTTCCGACCTCTTCTGCCAATGCTAGCACTCTCTCCTTTGCTTTTGACAAGATTGAGATTGTCACCTCCTCTTTTGCTGCTCCTATATCCTCATCAGGAGCATAATATGTAGGTGCTTCCCTTTTCTTAACTTTTTCCCTAATTTCCTGTAATTGTGGAGTCACTTTACTTTTCCACCAATTATCGAGCCGTTTTTCAAATCTTTTTTCTGGTGGTGTCTCGCTTTCCAGTGTCGGAAAATCTTCCCTTTTCCCAAGATGCGACATAATCGTATTGTTAGCACTACCTTCTGAATCACTTAAGTCTTCGTTAATGCTCTCAACTGCCAAATCTTCGAGTTCCTCCAACAGACCGCCGTTCGAGTTTCCCACGTCACTTGGTAATTCTGAACCAAGCTGAGTTTATCTTTTTTCGTAGGTCTCCGCGGTTTTCTTTTACTTATATTCAAATAGTGGTCAGCTCTTCTCCTATCAGTATTTGCTTGGCTGGCCATCTCCAGTGAAATAATCAAACTACAAAGCTTGGCATAGAAACCGCCAAGTCATGAGCAGATTCTTGTTAAGCAAAAAACCTAACCTCACTTTTCTCTTCTCTATTTCCGTTCACTTCACATTCACTTAAATAAGTTTTCCAGATCGATTTTGTCCCCACGATTCCGCGATACGTGTTCCCACCACAAAGGCTTCATCTATCCCAGCGGCTGATTGTGGATAATTGTTATAAATAAGTTTTATTAACATACACTGAAAATTATAGATTGTTTACTTACAAGAAATATTTTGACATCGAAATTATATAGCATTATTAGCATTAGGCTTATTTCACGAAGACTCTTTATATCCTAATTTAACAAAAATTGAAAGGGGAGTATTTCAAGAAAAATTAAATTAAAAATTTCTTTGGACCTTTTGCAGACAAAATTTCGCCACTTTTTATCAAATATTTTGTAGTTCAAATATGTATAATTTTACCTCTAGTTCCTGCAAATTTCATCAAAATTCAATGAATAGTTCCAGAAATTTCGATAATACAAACAATCCCACCTGAAAATTCAATATGGCATAACTCTCCAAATTTTGAAAATTCAAAAAAATCCTTCAAGCCAATAATGCGTCTTATATAGCACTATAATTTCACCAACTTCAATTAAAATCCAGCGACCACTTACAGATTCTGATATTTGTGACGTGTCATGGCCCATATACGTTTTCAAACATATTTATTTAAGAGCTTACAGTTAGAATTATTAGTTCCTAAAGTGTGCAAATTTAACATTATATTATTTTTGTTGATATAACCTTATCTCTCACGAGGCTTCAATTTGTTGTAAT
The DNA here is from genome assembly GCA_011634705.1 of Andricus grossulariae. Classification (NCBI taxonomy): domain Eukaryota; kingdom Metazoa; phylum Arthropoda; class Insecta; order Hymenoptera; family Cynipidae; genus Andricus; species Andricus grossulariae. The sequence continues at coordinate 15,339 of JAABKJ010000483.1, read as the reverse complement.
GCATATATTTTAACTGTCTACTATTTCAAAATTTTCCGTGAGAATAACCCATTTTCAGCTCCTCCAGGGTTGAAAACAAGATGAATTCCTCAATTCCTAAATACAAACAATTGTAAAATCTACCGAATAGAAGCAGAATTAGAAATCGCATTTTTCATTTGAACAATCTCAGATCGTAGGTTTCTAATTAAAAAATTTTGTTCGACAAATGTTCTTTAATAATTTTAGCATTCCTGTACATTATAGCTAATATTAAATGATTCTTATATCAAATAGAAAATGAAGCCTCAGCAGAGATAACGCTGGATCAACAATATAACAATATAATAATACATTTGTTTCCAAGAAGTTTTCTTTCCTACGTCGTACTTATATATAGATAGATAATCTTTTTTGTAATACTATCAATTACACTGGCCAACAAGCTGTAAATAATGAATTCATATAACGGAAAGTGTGTTTTCCGTAATATATAGCTTTTCGATCGCTATATCGATCTGATTTCGATTTCCTTTCTATACTTCTGCTTTTCGAGCTTTATTTGGACAAATATTTTTCAATTTAAATCATAAATTGTGGTGTTAGTTACATATACTCAAAATCATATATTTGTATCTTCAAAACAGAGTTTACAGTATCAGCATTGATCGTTCGCATGATACATAAACCATCTCTTTCTGTAAAGTTGAAAACTTGAACGTTTGAACTAGAATTACCAAACTGCCACTAAAATTAGCTAAAATGGTTTAAGATTGTCTAAGACCCTCTCCGTGAAATTAAACAGTTCAAATTCAGATTGTTAGGAAGCATCGAAAAACGAATTCAAACAAAAAAATTTTAATCAATGAATACATAGTTTATTTTTTTGTCCATTGATTGTTCAAACTTATTAAAAATTTAAGTTGCCAGTGTAGAAAATTTCATGAATGTAAATTTTTTCACAAAATTAGGTGCATGTGGTGAACTAAAGACGGACGAATATATCTTAACAATGTATGATGGATGTATGCATTATGGAAGAATCTTACCGACATTTAATCATGTAGTGCCAGCGTGGATCAAAAATAACTTAGTCTTTCATGGGTTCCAACAACCTTATATAAGATTCGGGGACCAAAATTTGGAAGCAGTGAACGTCCATGACATTGATTCTAAAACTCATAGTTCTGATGGTCATAATACGGAGAACATTTTGGCGAATATAAATGGCAAATTTTATAAAGCTGTCTTTTCCGAAGATCCACGTGGCAGTAAAGGCATAATCAGCGGCTACGCATATGTATCAATGTCAAGAGTAGGAACAGGAGTAGGAGATATCGTGAAAAGTGCACCTCTCATTTGGCAAAACTTACAAAGGAGTAATTCCGGGCTAACTCGGTCTATCCCATTACCGTAAAAACACTGGAATCAATTTCGTTGAACCTAATTTCAAGATTGGGTTTCATCTCGCTCGGAGTTGGGGTTCGAAACTTCCACCTATTGTTTTTGCCGCTGTGTTTCTTTCTGAACATATAAGATAGAAAATTATGTATTTTTAATCCTGTAAATAAATAAACTGATCGTTCAATAATTTTATAGTTTTTTTTCTACAGGGACTCATACATGTGGGACTACTTATTTATATGTTACAAAAAAGTACTTTCATTATTTATTCCTCATTTTGCATCAAACTGAGGCAGACAAACAACCAATTCAAGAGGTCTCAAAACTTTGAGAATTTTATGAAGAAATGATGTTTTTAAACGCGCAACTTTGTAGCATTATTGTAAAAGAATACTAATAATAATAATAATAAATTGTTCAAACAATTGTGTTTGTTAATGAATTCTTCGGCTATATTTTCTCGATTAAAATAGTTCGTTCTTTGAAGAAACATAAGTATGTATTTTGTTAGTTAAAGGAAGTGTTTAATTTGATTAGAAAAATTAAATTGCAATTTTCTGTCGATATCTAGAAAATTATAATTAAAAAAATTCTTATTTTTCTGAACTTGGCTCAAACATGCGGTAGGGAATGTGTTTAAATCGAAGACAGGCTTCGTTGCGTTAACAGTTTCGCTATATGACCTTTTTATTGTTGCAACAGTATTATTTAATTAAACATTTCTATTCTTCACGTTTTCCATTTTTATAATTTTTCTCAATTATTGCATACAGTACTATGTAAATTCATTTATTTATATCAAGCAATCAGTTGCTTTCTACTATTGGATTAGAAAATAAATCAACTAATCGAATTATTGCCTACTAATCTTTGGCGGCTCACTTTTCGCTAATCGAATCTGTAAAATTTAACTGGTGATTTAAATCAAACATCTCTGAATAAAAAATTGTATAAGCTTCAATTCAAAAATAATTTTAATTTGAAAGCGTTCGATTTTTACGAACCCGGAAAAACTCGCTTTATTGAGAAAATAAGATGGTGATATTGTGAAACTTTTAAGTAGGCGAGATCACATCGAAAAACATGAGATATTTACAAGCTGTACAGGCGTTTATGAGAATGACGAATGTAAATTAAAAACAAAAAAAATGGCTTATCATCATGATTTTCTAAAAATATGTTTTTACTTCCTTTTAAGGGGTACGAGATAGATTCAGCATTGAAATTTCAACCGATTACAAGATTCACTTAAAGAATCTGGAAGAATTTGAGACAATTATTTTAATATTAATAATTTTGAGAAACACTTTGCATTATTTCAAAAGATATTTCAAAGTTTTATAAATTGTATAAAGATTAAACAATAATTTGAATGTTAAAATTATTTTCAAAAAATTTAAGCAAAATGTAGATTTTTAAAAGATTTTTAAGATAACTTGAATTGATTTTTCAGTTCAAAAAATTAATTTTTAAAGCAAAATTTTAAAATATTCTAAAACATTTCAAAACATTTTCGAAAATATCAAAAAAATCTGGAAATTATTAAAACAATCGCTCTCAAAACTGATTTTGAAAACAAAGAAACAATTTAGAGTTTTGAAAAGTTTGAATCATTTTAGAATATATATAAATATATATATATTTTTCATATTTCGAAACTTAGTAAATTACCTTAAAATTTTCCACATTCTTTTCTGACAATTTGAAAAATCTTTTCATATGTTTTGTCATCTTTTTCTTACCAAATGAAAAATTATTTTAAGTTTTCCTAGGAATCTGAGAAAAAAATTGTATTCTCTTAAAATCATTCAAAAATTGCAAAAAGCTTTGAAGCTTTTTATTCGAAATTTCCAAAAATACAGGTATACATTTTTCGGCATTATTTTATATTTTGAATTATTTTTCAAATTTTTACAAACTTGTATATGTCTATTAAAATGTTTCTAATTTTTTCTAAAATTCGTGAAAAATCTTTCAAAGCTAAAAAAATTGCTTAAAATCAGACATTTCTGAATTAAAAATTGTATAAGCTTTAATTTTGAAAAAATTGAAATGTGAAAGCTTTCGATTTTTACGAACCGGGAAAAAATCGCTTTATTGAAAATATAAGATGGTAATATTGTGAAACTCACAAGTAAGCCAGATTACCTCGAAAAACATGAGTTATTTACAAGCTACACTGCCTCTGGATGGAAAAACAAGAATCATTCACTAAATCCGTCTATCAAGCCTTACTTTATTTACGTAAAAAATAATCTTTTTAAAATGTATGTATAAAAAGATATTAATTTCGTGAAGAAATAAACATGATAAAGTTAAAACTGTGAAATAATATTCATAAAAAATCTCGTTTTTCCTGATCAATAATTTATAAAAAAGTTACATAAGGATAATTACAAAAAAATAATTTTTATACTTTCATGTTCTTTTGATATTGAACATCCTTTTTTGTTAAACTAGCATCTTCAATCGCGAAAATATACGCAAAATTCCTAATAAAGTTTTTTTTTATTCTACAGGATGCATTTTCGGAAATCTTTCAAAGTATGTGAATATTTGTAACCTCTTCAAAACTTTTAAAATTCCTAAATATATTTGAAACCAACTCGAATTATTTCTAAAATTGGCTTGAAATCTTTCAGATTATTTTCTGATAGTTTTGAACATCTTTTAAATTGTTTTAAAATGTTCTAAAATATCCTGTTGAAATTATTTCTTCAAAATAACAAATCACTTTAAATTTTCTCAGGAATCTTCAGAAAATATTTTTATTGTTGTTGTGACAAATTTAATATTTTGTTATAATAAACCGTATCAGTTCTGTTGATTTTAATGTCTTGTACTTCAAACTTATCGTCTGTGGTCTTCTGCTCATCGAGTGACAGAAGCAAATTACTTTCAAGGACATAACTTAATTTCTTGATTCTTAGCTCAGATTTGAAAAAATCTTCAAACATTTCAAATTTGGAATTTGTAGTCAATTTGTAGTTCCTGAACATTTGGCTATCTCTGCCGTTAATTTCGATTCTAAATTGTCCAGACGAATTTAATAAACTTTTTTCTTGGGTCTTTTTATCTTTCTCTTTTTCCTTCTCGTGGAGTAATATCTTTACTTTGTCTTCTACTACCTCATCAAGAAGATAAATAAATAGGTTTTCATTGAGCATATTGTTCGATATTTCAATCTCTTTTCCTATCTTTTTGCCGCAGTATTGAAATCTTGGTTCGATCCCGCGATCTTCGTGGGACAAAGAATTAGAACAGTTCTCACCAATGTTCAGCGAAGTTTCTGTCGGTTCCTTGTAACGATAAGCCTGATCACCGTCTGACGAGTACTCGGACACCTCTCCGTCCTTTGACGGCAGTTTCTTGTTTGTCCTCGGATGAGCCTCATTAGTTGACGTACTCATATCAAACCTCATGTCTATGAGATCCTTGTTGGGCTTCAGACCAAAAGTGGTTCGCGGTAGGGGAGTTTAAGTCCACTTCACTATCGAAGCTTTTGAAATAATTTCATCCTTTTTTATTTTTGGCATCTTCCTAGCTGCGTGAGTACTCAATCCTCCAGGCTGATGGAATTCCTTCGTGGTCTCGACAGGATTGATTGCCGGATCCTCTATTCTGGTCTTTGGGACCAATTTGAAAATAGAATCCGATGATAATAATGCCGGAGTAATTGCTGGTGCTTGACTAGCGGGCGCCTTCAAACTGTTTACCAGCAACTCAATCCCTCTTCGGAACATCTTGTTCTGCTCCTTAATCATTTCTTGCACCTCTCTCCCTTGTCAGAACGTCGTCGAACCTTCTCAGCTGGAATTCAGTTATCCAGAAGAAGAAAGAACCGTCGGGCTTCCTGAGTAGCGTGAGAGTATCTTGGTCGTATAAGTCTCCAGGTACCTCTTGGGCCTCGGATTTTTCCCAATCCCTCAAAATCGTTTTCCTGAAATCGTCTAAATCAGCACCTGTTGATTTGAAGTAGCAATAAGTATATATCTTCTTTAAATTCATTTTTATATTTTTCAATTTTATTCTATATCTAGTATATATAAATAATTATATCTTCCACATTTGTTCTATCATCAAACGTGATTCTAATCACTGACTCTTGTCACAGAGTTTCTAATCCATAGGAAGGATTCTTGTCCAGACTCTAGTCTAATTTGTAAGATATTCCGATCTCAGAAAAACTAGCCCTTGAGTCCTTCACCTGTCTTTTGTCACTCACCTTTCGACGTAACACACTTCGTAGATACGAAACAACAACAAAAAACCGATGCGTCACAACGCTCACGTGACGAGCACGCCTGAATACCTTCTCGGGATATCGAACCGAGTGGCGCAGTGGAAGCGTACTGGGCCCATAACCTGATGGGACCTTTTAGGATGACGGTTTGAAGAAAAACAGAGTTGTCTAAGTGTGTAACGCACCGCAACTTTATTTAAGTCAAACGTAGAAAAACCAGTAACGATATGAACACAAAACTATCTATGAGCTTTGGTGACGGACTGCCGGAGGCAATGAGGAAAGTTCTTGACGAGCAAAGGGAAGAGAGCGCGCACGCGCGTTGCTTGCACAGAATTGCTCACTGGAGTCCAGCAAGTGACCAGTAGGTTTCGGTTGATCCACCGACGAGTGTATATCGCGCTGTGTTTTCTATGAAAAATTTCAAGTATATATATGCCTTTTGAGGCAGGTATTTGACCCTAAAACCACAAAATTAGGTTTAAGTTACTTGGTATATCCTAAATACAATTCTGTCCAGCTGCAAAACAGTTGAGTAGGTGAGTAACCTCCGTGAGTCGCTCACCCGCATAGTCACGCGATCACAACAATGCCTGAAGGAGATGACTCCGATAACGAAGGGATGAATGGTCAGTTAAACCCGGAAATCATGGACACGCCTCTTAATCACCTTTCTCAGGAAATGTCCTTAGCAAATCCTGTAATAAATTTTGTTGAATCCGCTTCTAGTAACACTCCCGATCCTAACCTCAAAACTAGTAAACCTTCCAGGAAAAGAGGGCTTGATCTGCCACATGGTTCACATAATGAGTCTCACACCGAAAAAAAAACAAAGTTTTGTGTGATGGAAACAACCAGCCTGCAAATATCCATGAAGGTGTTCTAAATAATAAGTACACTTCCAATAACAAAGGTCCTCACTTTGTCACAATCCAATCCACACAAGAAACAATTCATCCACTGTCCGTTGGTAGTATTCTACATAGAACTTTCCCTAATTTGATCAAAGATATTCGCAAGGATAATAAAAACAGTGTCTCTGTTGAGTGCAAATCGGGTTCAGATACCCAACTGTTGCAATCACATTTGAGGGGCAAGAAGTTCCGGAATATGTATACATTTTCCAGGTTTGTGTCAGGGTTGATGCATATATCAACCCAGTGAAAATGTGCTACTCTTGTTTTCGCTATGGTCACGTGACCTCTCGGTGTAAGAACCCAAGTTGCCTTCATTGTGGGGATAAGCCACACAATACAGATGTTCCTTGTGCTAAACAATCTGAACCACCCGTGTCTCTGAATTGCAATGGATCGCACCTCGCAAGAGACAAAATATGTTTAAGGTTTAAGCAACAGCAAGACATCAGAAAAATTATTGCATTTAGAAATATTGCAATCAAAGAGGCCTCTGAACTCTACTATACGCAACAGAAAATGGCGTTGTCAAATAACCAAACACTTGATCTTTATTCTTTAACGAACCCCACTGCTACCCCTTCCCTCCCACCTCGCCTCAATTACTCTAGTTTTCCTGAATTAGGTGATGTCGATCTGGATTGTTCCCTTGGTATGAATACGGGTCCCATTTCTCCGGGATCTTTCTTCTACACACAAGCTACTTCAAAACCAAGTATACAACATAGAATCCCACCAGCCCGTCAAAATGTGAGTACTCTGCAACCCTCAGAAAGTATTGAGAATCATCGCCGTACCACAAATCCCTCATCCAATGGTTCTTATCTAAGGTTTATAGCTTCCAACACACCCGAAAACCCTAGTCTAAATGGTTTACCTCCACAATTTGCGCAAACCTTAACTCAGATGTTTTCCTTCTTGGCGCAGTTTGTCACTCAATTTGCACCATTACTATCTACTCTAAATCTACCTCAAACATATTTGCCTATCCTCACTGCTGCTTCTACATCTAGCGTTCCATCCTTATTATCAACACAAACAAAGGCAAGCAATTAATTGCTTCCTAATATACCTTTAGTACTTCACCTACTCATTTATTGACAATATTGAGAAAAATATTTAAACTCAGAGTTTTGTAATGGAATTTGTAGAAGCATCTACAATAAAAAAGGATGTTTAGATAACATAATTCATAACTATGACATAATTCTTCTCAGTGAAACCTGGCTAAGACCCAAGTCCTACTTCTAACTCAAAATTTTTAATTTTATTCGTAAAGAACGTGAGAACAGAATAGGAGGAGCTATCCTCATTGCAGTTAGAAACAATATCCCCTTCAACATCATTGATGTTTATGGAGTCGAATATAAGCTAGATATTTTAGCTGTTTCCATTCCTACAGACCTTTGTCCGTTATGCATAATAAATGTCTATAGAAATCCTCGTGCGAACATACAAGACATTAAATGGGATGAATTGTTGGATTCAACAATTGATTACAACAATATTTTCATAGGGGGCGACTTCAATTGTCACCATGCGTCTTGGGGTAGCGATCGTTCATGTCAAGTAGGAAATAATCTGTTTTATCATGTACAACACTTTAATTACAACATTATCAATAATAGGAATCGTACTCTCAGTACGCGATATTCTTGGAATACCTTTAGCGACAAAATGAGTAGTGATCCCTTCCCAATAATAATTGATATAACTATACCTTGTCCTCATCATCAGCTTTTTTTACACAAATATAATTTAAAAAAGTCGGTTCGAGTGTTTTCAGAGAAGAACTGTCTAAATGTAATCATGAGATTCCTCTGCAACTAAATGATTCGGCTAGCATTCTAGATGCATATTATGACCTTTTTAAGGACATTGATAATGCACTTCATAAAGCTGGTCCTAACATAGATGAAAAACCCTTTCGAATAAAAAACAACCCTTGCTCTCCGCCTTGGTGGAACAAGGATTGTGATAGAATTATTAGAATTAGATTAGCCAAAGAAAAAAAGTATTTGGCCACTTCCAACTACGACAATTTTATCGAGCACAAGCGGTACGATGCTTATGCTACTGAAACACTGAAAATAATAAAGAAAAATAGCTTTCAATAATACTGCGAATCACTTAAATTCGAAACTCCTCTAACGAGTTTCTGGTCAAAGATCAAAGGGTTCAAAAACCGGAAACTTTTTCCACCATCTCCCACCACTAGTCCTCTAAATCTGGAAGTTATCGATCAAATGGAAAATTATATAAAACAGGTTGTCAATAGTGCAAAAGATATTAATGTTGATTTACCACAATTACCAGACTTCATATACAGTTAGACATGTAGACCTCCGATGGACTCTAATGGCGTTTTAAATACAGATATTTTTGATTATCCCTTCCAGTTGGAGGAACTCATTTTAGCCTTGAAAAACTCAAAAGCAAAATTATCTCTAGGATTGGACAAGATTAGCTTCGCGGTTATTCAAAATCTACCTACAAGCTCTCTTAGACGTTTACTTCTGATTTAGAATCATGTTCTGGATGAAGGTCTTTTGCTCACGCCCTGGAAAACTTTCTCATTTTTCTACTGCCCAACTCCTCACCAGGCAAATTTAGACCAGTTTCTCTAGCTTCATGTTTTCTCAAACTATTGAAAAAACTTGTTTTAGTGAGGCTGAATAATTGGTTGGAACACAACTTACTTCCATCTTCACAATATGGCTTGAGAAAAGGCCGTTCCTACGCTGACAGCCTAGCCATACTTGCGACAGAATTACATACGGCTTTAGTAACGAATTCTTACACGACCTGCCTTTTCTTAGACATCAATGGAGACTTCAATGATGTCATACCTTAAATTTCGGTTCGTGACAT